>JAXQQM020083786.1:0-202189 GCA_034641835.2 Pinus albicaulis
TCATAAACAACATCAAACTTTTTATAACTACCGAAATAGTACTTGTATTAACAAATAGGAGTTAATTTTTTTTTAGTTTTCTTGTTTAAAGTTGAAAAATATACAAATTCATATATATTATAAATTTATAAAATATAATATTATTATATTTATATATTGTGTATATAAATTATAAATTATTATATACCTTGACGAACCCACATAGTTGTTTCAAAAAATGGCGTACCCGTCCTCGTCCTCGGACCCACGTTTCCTAGCAACATAGCTTATTAAATTTATAATATAATTTTTTGTTTAATAATAATAATAATAATAATAATAATTATTATTATAAATAAATTTAATTAAAATGATTTTGATTTTTTAATTTGGAAAAATATATTACTAAATTTCAAATAAATCTTTAACAGAGTGACTATACATTACATTAAAATAAAATTAGCAATTGTAATCCCCATTACTATCCAAAACACGAATTCACAAAGAGAATGCAGTGATTAACAAACGAATTTATCCAAATGTTTCATACTATAACTAGTGGACACCTTCTCCCGCAAGCCTAGATTTGCAAATATGTTTCGAATTTCCAGGAGGATATTGGTGTCATCCTCTTCAGCGTCCAACTCTAAGGGAACCCGATTCCTCTCATTACCTGATTAGCAATGACTCTCATCATCCCCCAATTCTTCTCCTACAACTTACACTACAAGGAAAATACCCTCTAGCGGAGGTTATAAAGGAGGTTTTTAGTGTTATAAAATTGGCCAAAATTGTCAAAAAAACATTTGCTACAACATCTGTTTATGGTTACAGAGGTTTTGGCGGAGCTTTTAACGAAAATTCAACACAACTAAAAAAATTGGGCGACCGAAGGTTATTACGGATGTTTTTTTCATCGGTGCGCTACTAAGGTTTCAATGCACCAGTGCGTGTCATCTACACGGTGGCCTCGGGGCAGTCGAAGGTTCCTACACCAGGTTGTCAAGGTATAAAACAACACCGGGCGCAGTGTTGGTGATACAACGCATGGGCCCGTACCAATTGGCCTTCGGATTTGTGTGGTGCCCATAGGTCGTCTCAATGCACCGGTACTTAGAATTATAGAAACGCACCGGTGCACCGTATTAGACAAATGCACCGATATTTATAATTGAAATTGGTATTTGTGCGGTACCCATACGTCGTACAAATTCACCGGTGCATAGTCTCACATAAAAGCACCGGTGCGCAGTATCACACAAACACACCGATATTTTTAATTAGTTTTGGTATTTGTGCAGTGCCCATAGGTCGTAGAAATGCACCGGTGCGCTTCAACATACAAAAGCACTGGTGTACAATACTTGACTCGCACCGGTGTTTATTTTATATTTTTTAGAAACATCAATCTGTGACAGTGCAATTATTGTGATTTTTCTAAATTCATTATTCATCAAAAGTCGACACATCTTATAACAATATCCATATTAAATAAATTTTTATTAATGCATTTGAATGTGATGCTTGGATTAATTTGTTATATCATATCATAATTACTGTGGTTTTTTAAAATTCATTATTCATCAAAAGTCGACACATATGTATCTTATAACAATATTCATTTGAATTAAATTTTTATTAGTGCATTTGAGAACGACAATGGAGAACACAATAGAATAAATTAAAACATATTTTATTATATATATATATATATATATATATATATATATATATATATATATATATATATATATATATGTTGGAACATGGTCTCCTACAACGATGCAAACCTGGTCCATTTTTGGTATAATGTTGAATATATTTAGTCTAGCGCAGGGGTTTTGGGGCAGGTCAAAGCCCCGATGCATTGTAAGCGGGTCAAGGGTAAAACCAGGAGTCCGCAAACCACAGTTTGCAGACCATTGGAAGCCTAGGCTAAAATAGTATAAGTAGTGAGTCTTTTTGAGTCGATAGATGTAGAGAATGAATAGAGATCTATGCTAAGTGTGGATTGTTAGATTTGGGATTGGGGTATTAGGTAGGACTTCTACTAGCTGTGTACGCGGAGATCCTTTGTCCTGCTGTGTGCGGACCCTGCTGGCTGTGTGCGTAGGCGGGAATTTTGGGTATGTAAGAGATCTTTTTGATAATATATGCAGAGTATTGCAGATATCAGATATTGATGTTACGAGTATGTGAATTTGGATTATATGTTAGATATGTTGTGAATTGTGATTAATCTGTGTTATAAGCTGCGATTTGGCTGTGTTATGTTAATTTCTTATATGATCTGATTATTCTACTATGAATACCTTATTTTATGTTGTTGCTGGGCTAAAAGCATGTGGATGCATGCCTGATAAATAGATTTGATAATGCTGCGCCCGATTAACTATTAGAAGTCAGCGAACAAGCTCTGTCTGCATAGACCTGTTCATTATTGAATGTCTTGGCTTACCTGTTCTCTTTCTGGGTGCGAAAACCTGGTTCCAGCACCCTCCCATACTGCTTCGCGTGAGACTTTGGCCTGCGCAAGCAGGTCACTGCCGAAAGGGCCAGTAGTATAGGGGTTGTTGGCAAACCGTAACCTTCGAACCTGGGTTAGGACCCCTCAAGCCAACAAATGGTTCCATTGCTGGGAACCATTTACTTTGCTGGGAAAATGAGAATGAATGCTTGTCCGAATCTGATGAAGAAATAGACAACTGGAAAAACATGTTGCACGATGTATCTGCGTTGCGCTGCATCTCCACAGAGGTAAGAGAGCTACCCTACTTTGATGGCTTGGAGAACGTTCGGGAATTTTTACGGAACTTTGAAGATGAGGTTCCATAAGAAAGAAGGTTATGGGCCCTTAATCTGGGCCTATGCGCAACACCAGCACGATGGTGGGAAACCCATAAGGAGGCATTTTCGAACTGGGAGAGATGTCGGTAAATGATGGTCCTGCAATTTGAAACCCCGGCTCAGATACGAATCCCAATATTCCTCAGTCCAGAAAACCCGTGCGAACATTTGTGTGCTTGGATGGAACATTGGCAGGATCAGACCTCTAAGGAATGGGTTCACTCTTTTATCCATACATTAGGACCAATCCCGACTGCATGGTACTTGGATGCGGAGCTACATCAACGCACCTATTACTAGAGACACTTGCACGAGGATTTCATTAAAACCTTCGGACTAATAGGAGGCTCAGATGCGCTGGATGAAGCTTTGTAGGATATTGATGCTTATGTATATGGTGAATCCATCTCCTCTGCCAACATCAGAGGGCCAACTTGGGACATGTAGATGCAAGACATTGCTAATTGTCGCAATATCACTATTGAGGAAGGGGAAGACAACCTGCGTAATATCTCTATTCCAGAGTTTGAGGGTAACTGTGCTATCGCAGGCCCTTCTCTACAAACGGTGGATGTAATGAAACCTCTAAAGCTACGAGAAGTCAACATTGGTATGGCAGACCAACCCAAATTAGCTAAAATTGGTGACTATTGGGATAATGACACTATCAATAAGGTGGCCAAATTACTCATCGAGTATCAGGATTTATTCTCGACGAAATTTTCGGAACTCAAGTGAATCATTGGGGATCTGGGGGTTATGCGCATCACGCTCAAACCCGATGCACGGCCCATAAAGCAACGGCCTTATCGGTTGAACCCTAAGTATAAACAGAAGGTTAAGGAGGAATTGGATAAGATGCTCACGGTAGGTATCATTGAGCCAGTAGAACAATCGGATTGGGTGAGTCCAATGGTTGTCTAAGAAAAGAAAACTAAGGGAGAAATTCGAATATGTGTAGACTTGCGCAAGTTAAATGACGCTTGTGTACATGACCCTTTCCGGACACCGTTTTCTGATGAAATAGTGGATAGTGTAGGCAGCCAGGAGGTCTATTCATTTACCAATGGGTTTTTCGGCTACCATCAGATACACATTGCCCTAGAATACCACAGTAAGACCACTTTTGCCACAGAATGGGGCTCTTTTCAGTATACCGTGATGTCGTTTGGACTCAAGAATGCTCCTGCTATTTTTTCGCGTGTATTTGTTGCAGTATTCAAGGAATTCATCCACAAGTTTTTAAAAGTATACTTTTATGACTGGACTGTCTTTAGCTTGGTCCAAACACATATCTCAAATCTGCGCCTAATGTTGGATGCCTGCTGCAAACACCAAATCTCTCTTAATATCAAGAAGTGTATCTTCTGTGTACCCTTCGAAATTTTACTTGGGCATATCGTCTGCCAACAAGGGCTGATGGTGGATCCAACCAAAATTTCTATCATCATCAACCTGGCTATCCCCAAAACTGAAAAACAGCTGCGCTCAATTCTGAGATATACAGGCTACTATCGAAAGTTCATTCAGGGGTACGCATTAATCACGACACCTTTAAAAAAGTTTCTCAAGAAGTATGTCTCTTTTTTTGGGACGACGAGTGTTAGAAAAGCTTTGAGTTACTAAAAAAAAATGGTCTCTGCGCCTATTCTTATCTTTCCTAATTGGACGAAGGAATTCCATGTTCATGTAGATGCCTCTGGGATCGCTTTAGGAGCAGTTATTACGCAACCAGGAGAAGGAGACATTGATCATCCGATCGCATTTGCTAGTCGAAAACTCTCAAATGCAGAACACAATTATGCTACGACGAAAAGGGAAGGGCTAGCCATGGTCTACACGCTGCAAAAATATCAACACTACTTGCTTGGGGGCCACTTCAAGATGTATATGAACCATTCGACTTTAAAATACTTGGTAAATAAGCCTGTGTTGGGGGGGGGGAAGATCTGCCGATGGCTGCTGTTGTTCCCGGAGTACAATTTCGAGATCATCGTCAAACCAGGTAAGCTAAACACTGGATCAGATCACTTATCTCGCATTGAAACAGGGGAAGAACCTACTAGCTTGGAGGAAGGCCTACCAGATGCCCAATTGTTCACCATTAAGATCGTCGACACACACTTCGTCGATATCGTTCAGTTCCTGACTACCGGCATGGCACCTACAGACTATTCAGTACAACAAAAGAAGGCGCTGGTCACATGGGCGATAGATTTTACCATTATCGCAGGTCAACTATATAAACTCGGTGCTGATGAAGTATTACGTAGGTATGTTTTGGAACACAAATGACAGGCCATCTTGGCGAAAGCTCATGACGGGATCGCAGGGGGGCACTATGTTGGCAAAGAAACAACGCACAAGATTTTATGGGTCGGCCTATGGTGGCTCACCATCCATAGCAACTCGCGGGATTATTGCAGGGCCTGCGATACATGTCAACGAACGGGAAGGCCATCACGACGAGATGAGATGCCCTTACAACCGCAAATGGCCCTACAAGCCTTCGATAAGTGGGCCATCAATTTTGTAGGACCTATTAATCCTCCAGGAAATAAAACAGGTGCCCGTTATATAATCACTGCCACAGATTATGTGACCAGATGGGTTGAAGCCCAAGCAATGAAAGATTGTACTGCGGATATTGCTACGCGCTTCATTTTTTAACAGATTTTGACTCGCTTTGAACAGGGTCTCCTACAACAATGCAAACCTGGTCCATTTTTGGTATAATGTTGAATATATTTAGTCTAGCACAGGGGTTTTGGGGCGGGTCAAAGCCTCGATGCATTTTAAGCGGGTCAAGGTTAAAACCAGGAGTCCGCAAACCACAGTTTGCGGACCATTGGAAGCCTAGGCTAAAATAATATAAGTAGTGAGTCTTTTTGAGTCGATAGAGGTAGAGAATGAATAGAGATCTATGCTAAGTGTGTATTGTTAGATCTAGGAATGGGGTATTGGGTAGGACTCCTGCTGGCTGTGTGCGTGGAGATCCTTTGTCTTGATGTGTGCGGACCCTGCTAGCTGTGTGCGTAAGCAGGAATTTGGGGTATGTAAGAGATCTTTTTGATAATATATGTGGAGTGTTGCAGATATTGGATATTGATGTTACGAGTACGTGAATCTGGATTATATTTTAGATTTGTTGTGAATTGTGATTAATCTGTGTTATAAGCTGCAATTTGGCTGTGCTATGTTAATTTCCTATATGATCTGATTAGTCTACTGCGAATACCTTATTTTATGCTGTTGTTGGGCTAAACGCACGTGGATGCATGCCTGATAAATATATATGATAACGCTGCACCCGATTAACTATTAGAAGTCTGCGAACAAGCTCTGTCTGCATAGACTTATTTGTTACTGAACGTCTTGGCTTACTTGCTCTCTTTCTGGGTGCGGAAACCTGGTTCTAGCACCCTCCCATACTGCTTCGGGTGAGACTTTGGCCTGCACAAGCAGGTCACTACCGAAACGGCCAATAGTATAGGGGTTGTTGGCAAACCGTAACCTCCGAACCTGGGTCAAGACCCCTCAAGCCAAAAATATATAAGACAGTCTTTGTCATACAAAATGGGACAGTTATTGGTATCCCTTTGTCTTTCAATTGGGACACTATATCCATTACATTAAACAAAATGTCTGATTTCACAGACATATTTCAAAAAATACAACGCCTTGCTTTGATATCCAAACATAGTGATCATCATTCTTCGCTTGAACTATTGTCATTGCTAGAGCTACTTCCATGACTTCGATTATTTTCAGGAACGTTTTGTTCACGGTGTTGATTGTTTTCTTCTTCTTCACCTTCCATCTACAAACATAAAAATAAATTGAAACGAGTGTATATAAATTGGTGAGAATAATGAAAATTGCAATATTAAGTAATATACATCAATGTAAATCGAAAAGAAAAATGACGTACCATAGCAACAATTGACTCATAAACTACACACATTCTTTCAAAACCACATAACATGCCATCTTTCAAAATTTCATCTGTTGACGCAGTTCCATACTTTGTTTCCTGCAAGTTTTATACCCCATAACAAATCATATATTTAATATAAAAGTTTTTTTTGTTCTATTAATTATAGACGGAGCTAAGGTAAACAATATCGATAGATGCTTACAAATTCCACAATTAATTTATGATATGCCAACATATACTCACAACCCATATTTAACCCAATTTCAATCAATTCGTCTAATGGTTCTTCTTTGTATGTTAGCACCTGTTGAAGACATTCAATGATGATTTTTGTAAAACAATTTAAAAAATACAAAAATGAAATCTAGTTAAGTTGTTATAAGGAAGTAACAATTACTCACAAACTTAGATATCAACCCTTTTCTTCCTTTTCATCTTGTTTTATGTGCTGAATGGGTTCCATTTTCTTTTCTTTTCTACAAGAAATTCTTGAAAATTAATATTTAATGCTAAATTGTTTATTTATTGTACATAATGATCAAAAAATTCAATGATTACATATTACATTTGAAGCACGTTGTTGTTGAGATGACTCCTCATGCGATGCAATTTTGTCCATTTCTTTTACCAACTCCTTGTACACCTTTTTAGACATTTCTACTGGCATATTTCTGATATCAGCTCATTCATCTTTTGAGATTTTAATAATCTTCCTGAAAATGTAACATGACAATAAAATATTTAATTTTTATATTGATATATGAAAAGTAAATATAACAAAAGTGATATTTATAAATAATTCTAGACAAACATTTTCATTCCTTCTTTTTTGTTGTTGTACATTTTTGCTATTAAAAGTCTGACATGTTTCATTGACCAATTCTATGGAAACTCTTCCTGTAGTTTAGACAAAATTTGGTTCTTGGAATCATTGGACTGGTTTTTTTATTGGTGGAAAGAACGTCTATACATTCGTTCCACTATATCCCTCAAAATTTTGTAAAAGTTTTCCATCCTTTCGTTAACCTCCAACACCACTCCAGATGAGCTAAGGAGCAATTCATTTTCATTTGCATGTTCTATTTTTTTCTTTTCTTAGAGAAACATTCCTTTTCTGAGTTGTTGGTCCTTGTAGAACATTAAACATATGTGAATTAATAGACTGTTTGACACATGTTATCTAATAATTTTAAGTATATTATTAATGATAATTAAAAAATGAAACTCATGGATCGATAGTATTTTTTCATTCACTTGATTCATCCTTTTGCAATTTTTCCATCAAGCTTTTACTCTCTTATGGTCCTAGATCAGAAATAATCTTATCGAGCTTCGTCATTTTGTGGTTCTGCATGATACACAATAAACAATACATATTAGTTAAACTTACATATAGTTCAAAAATAATATTTTTTATAAAGAATTTACATATAAATTGTCTTTTTTTTTTTCTTTTCTTGATGTGTTATCAGTATTTTTGTTACTTGATCTCTTTTCAGTGATTTATTTATCAATTTGAACCTGTACCATATCATTCATTAATATATTTATAAATAAATGGTCAACTTTTTAGGTAAAAAAAAAATCTCAAGAAACCGGTGCGCCTTTCATGATGTACACATTGCCGTCGGTTCTTGGGGGTATTAAAAACGCACCGCAAAAATAGTATAATAGACCGTATGGTGCATGGAGGTATTATAAACGCGCTGCACAAACAGTGTAATAGATCGTACGGTGCTATCCTCGTAACATGGAGCACTAGTGCCCTATTTTAGATATGGCACACTGATTTAAAAAAATTGTTTTCAAATTTTTTATTACACAGTACTTGTGTGGTGTGTTGTATAATACAACGCACCAATGCGCTAGGTTACGCCGGGTGCACTGATAAAAAAATATATATTTTTTTCCGAAAATTCATGCAAGGGCCGAATGGATTGGGATCCGACTATGCAAGTTGTCCTGTGGGTTGGATGTCAATCTAAAATGAAAATCCCTAGTTATAAAATCATAGAAACAGGGAGAAGAAAGGGTAGAAACAAAAAAAATGAAGGGTTTAGGGTAAAAATAGATAAAAGTGCAGAAAGTAAAAAAAACTGCAGAAAAAGTAAAAAAACTAATCAAATTTAATCACGAGATGGTTTAAAATTCTATGACACAGGGTTTGAATCACCAGAGGTTTGGTTTCTGATTGACTGAATACTTCTGTTCAAACGTATTTCGCTGCCCCACAGTGATCTCGTGCTCTCTTGCTCCAGGTATGTCTCCTGCAAATCTCTGGCTGAAAATTTTAGCAAAAATAATGAAATAATGATTAGTGTTTAGTATTTAAAGAATTATTTTATGAAATTAGATTTTCGAAAATATTTTTCTGCCCATTTTCCAATTTGCCACTTTTTTTCACTTAAAGAAAATAGAGTTGCGCTTTTTTTATTTGCGTTTATTCATCACTGGTGCGTCACTTAACCGATGTGTCCTTTTGTAACACCAGCACGGTGTGCAGTAACTAAAATGCACTGGTGCGGTTATATGTACAATAACACCAATTTGCGGTTAAGGCACTGAAATTACTTTTAGGTGTGTACACCAAAATTTAGTGAACTCAACCATAGAAATTGAGAATTATAATTTTGTTTATTCTTGAGACTTAGAATTAGAATTAGAATTAGAATTGAGAATTGGAATTGGATAAATTCTTGATGGAAATAACTATTCTTCCAATGCATTTTGTTTATTGCAGGAGGTCTCCACTGATTATGTGGAGAGAATGCAATGTGGGGCGTGTGAAGATGCAATACTACAGGGCCCAAGTGGGCAATTGTGGCATGTGAACCTGTGCTATGCTAAGACGTGGGCAGTTTTCACAAATGGTTGGGAAAGTTTTGTTTCTAAGCAGTTTATTGAAGTTGGAGATATTTTAGTTTTTAGACATGTTGGAAATGTACATTTTGCTGCGAAAATATTTGGGCCATTTCTTTTCAAAACTACACCTCTTCTTCTTTCAGAAAAAGAAACCTGAACCTTTCCATAACATGCAACAAGAAAAGGCGCCTCATTATCTGCTTGCTCATTTGTAAGTTCCTCCTCCATCTTGGCATCCAATTTCCTTTTTTCTCCTTTTTGCTTTGTATCTTGATCTTAACAAAATTTATACAATCTCTATTTTACGAGAAACTGACCTTGAATGTTCTGGGAGCAATGACAACGTGTCCTTCATTATGCATTTGTTAGCAGAAGAATACTGATTTTCGACTAGACAATGCAGTTATTACATGTGGAGGCAATAGTTTCCCATAGAAAATTAGTATAGGGTTGAGCAGAGGAAAGACATTGCAAAATGGGCTATTACATTAGCTTTTCCAATGGGAAACCGATTTGCAGGTGGAAATATGGTAGCTGCAGGTATCTATGCTTTTCTTCCTACATAAATGGTCACTGGATTTCCATTTATAATACAAGCAGACTTTTTATTGGTTTCATCCACATGACCACAAGTCAGACAAGTTAGAGATGCCATTTAGGTTCAATTGAAAGCCGAAGATGTGATTTTATGCAACGTTAGCTTTGTCGGTAAAAGTTTATGTAAGCCAACCGAAGCTCGGACAATACTCCCAGCTGCTTTTAAATACATTCTGAAGAATCTTTCCCTTCATGGGACCTACCAGCCCGATCAACAACGTCAATTGATCTTTCTCTGATGTCCTTAAGGGAATGAGAATCCTTCCCTTCATGGTGCCTCTTGGCTTTATCGACTGCCTCGATTGATCTTTCTTTGCCATTAAATCTGCTCTCCATTTCTCCATCATGGGACCTCTTAACCCTATCGCTGGCCTCAACCGAATGATCTCTGCCTGTCTCAACCTGTACTCCTTTTCTCCTTTTGTACTCTGTCGAGCTCTGTAGTCGTCTGCATCCCTGTAAGCGTCTTTGTTCGTCTTTTTGTTTGAATCACTCATTTTCTCTGCTATAAACTTCTCAGCCTAAATTCGAACTCTTGTCTTTTCAAACCCTCATCTCAGAAAAATTCTTGCCCACGATTCGAACCCTCTACTGCTCCAATACTGCACTTTACAGAATAACCCTGTTTTGGTGCACAGAGTTTTATAGGCGCATCGGTGCGGTTTCATAAGATTGAGGTTTATGTTTTGGCGTGGTGTTTTATGACGCACCAGTGCGGAAGAGTCGTGAAGCACTAGTGCGTCTTAGTACTAAGATGCACTTGTGCGTGTTATGATGATAAGCGCACCAGACTGTATAAAGTTATTTTTTTTGGTATGTAAGATCATAATAAAATAATGATAATTCTAAAGTACATGAATTTATTTGCATTATTTTTTAAACTTTAATATGTTACAAAAATTCATATTATTCTAGATTTATTATTTTATAATTATTTACAAATTTACAAATTTAAATATTTTAATAAAATCATTTCACATTAATACAATTAAAATTTTCACATTAATATAATTAAAATTTTAGAAATTTTTTACATACAGTTACAATTAAAATTAGAATTAGAATTAGAAATAGAATTAGAATTAAAATTACAGTTACAATTTTACAATTTCACAATTTCACATACATTTACGATTAGAATTAGAATTTTAATTTTACATACAATTACATTTACAATTACAATCATTTCACAGTAATACAATTAAAATTTTACAAATATTTTACATACAATTAGAATTAGAATTAGAATTACATTTACAATTACAATTACAATTTTACAAATTTTTTACATACAATTACAATTAAAATTACAATTACAATTACAAATACAATTACAAATTTAGAATTTTACATACAATTAGAATTACAATTACAATTTTACAATTTTTCATATATACAATTAGAATTACAATTACAATTACAATCATTTCACAATAAATTAAATATTATAATTACAATTAAAATTTTACATTAAATATTTTACATACAATTACAGTTAAAATTACAATTACAAATACAAATACAATTTTACATACAATTAAAATTAAAATTTCAATTACAATCACGACATAATATTTAATAAATATCATGGTCATTTAATATTAAATTAATTAATAAACATCACGATCATGATAACCATCGTACAAACATCATATTCGACTAAAAAACACATTCAAAGTCGCTAACATCATCGTGATCATGATCATCTAACAAAACACAATTAACATTATATATTAACATCATCACAACACAAACATCAAATATGTATCTCATGTCAAATAACTCATGCTATTACATACACATCTATCTACAAGATGCACATTAAATGAACATATCTAACATGACCTAACAATATATACATCATTATGATCACCAACATGTAAATTAAGTACAACTGCAATTTGAACATAAAATACATGGACCATATATATATATATATATATATAACTGAATAATGTTAAAAATATACAATTGTAATATAAATGTCATGGATCAATTGGTGGTAGTACAACATCAATAGCAGTACTAGTGGAGGCCTGCTCAGTCAGTGGTGCAACCTCAACGGTCGATGGTCCAGCCTCATCTCCATGATGACTGCTGCTAGATGCTAGTGGAGGCTCATGCTCATCTGGCGCGGCGCGAGGTGAACGATCATGAGATGATGAGTCGCTGCACACGGAATGTCCATCACGTGTTGCAGCTTGACCACGCCTATAACATGCAACAATCCTCCTTAGTCGTGTAACAGCTGTCGTAGCTCCTACAAAATGCCGCATCAGGCTGTACATGTCACGTGACATACCTCTTCACATCTGTAATAGCTTATCATCGGCTTGTATGTCTCTGTAATGGGCAGGCATGATGCCCGCCTCAATAATCAATGCACTGAGTTGGTCACCCAACTCCATCCTGTATCTATTATCAAGTCGACCGTGCCTAGAAAAAGGTGGTACTGGTGCACCAGCAGGAGCATGTCTCTTTGCACCGGACTCCTTATGATCCTCGGCATCTGGCATGCTTTGATCATCATCAGGATCCACACCTAGATCATGTGGTGATGCCAACATCTCCTCGCCATCAAAAGAGCCAATGTCTGCAAAATATATACAAGTACACAACAATAATTAGACTATTTCATTACATAATTTAATAAAAACAAGTTAAAGAACATGTTAGAATAAATTTAAATAAAACAGTAATATTACCTCTATCATCTGGCGGCTCATCATTTGTGAAGAGGATGTTGGCACACCCTCACCAATCCAATCCAGCATAAGGATAGGAGACCATAATGAAGGGATGCAGCTTGTCAACACTGGCTAGCAAGTCCATTGCATCATGCGATATCCTGGTTGGAAACATAGTCTCGCCCCTCTTGGGCATCATCTGCCCCCACATGTGCATCCGTGCCTCCAACATCGGCCTACGAGGCTGCCGAACAAATGTAGGCCTCATCTCTGGAAACCTCTCAAAAAATAAAATAAAAAGATCAGAAGAAAAAGGGAAGTTGACCCTCCCTTGTGCATGAGCACGATAACTATCTAAGGCTCTATAGAACTGCCACAAAATAATGGCAGACCGCCTGACAAGTCGTGGCTCCTGTACTAAAGAATCAAAATAATATAGAAGTGAGCAACTAATGCGTTGCCCGTCACTGGTATTGTGTGAAATGGTTGAAATGAGAAGTGAGAGGCACTGCACCTCCTCACTACCAAATGCACCAATACATAACTGACCTCCAGCGACCTGAAAATATGTAGGAGACAATACTGATGCTCCAATGTATCTCTGCGAGTAAAATAACTGACTCCCTACTACACAACCAACTAGAACCTCTGGGAATGAGGGAAAATCCACCCCTCCTTGATAGCTCTGTAATGAAATATATATCCTCCTCAGTGGGTGTGTACCACTGGTTAGGACCAACCTGGAAAGCCTGTTGGTGGGCATTCCACCTGCGGATATGTCTCAAAAAAACACTATGGGCCTTTAGGGAAGTAGCCTACTCATAGAACTTGAGGAGGCCTACCTGCCTTAGGAGCCCTTAGGTAGTTTTTTTAATAGGGCGAGGGTACGCATCTCTCTCCCTCTCTCGTGCCTCCCACAGGTGAACCATGTCAGACTGCTCCGCCTGTTGTTGTTGTTGTTCCCCCTCTTCTCTCTGAATCATTGGAATATTAAATAATTTTTTATTTATTAAATGAAACATATATTTAGGAATATACATATATAATTTTTTTTGGAAAAAAAATAGACAAGTCGGTGCGCCACAAAAAACAGTCATGCACCGGTTCCGGTGTGTTGTTTGTTTGTCGCGCAGTGGGAGAGGTGCCCGAGATGACATTCAACGCACTGTATGTGGTGCACCTGAAAATTTTTAAAGCATCGTTGACTATGTATGGTGTCAGAAGAGCATTGCACTAAATAAAATATATGCCCCGACGTGTATAGTTGTGTCAGAACACAGACTTCCTGTCAAATTACATAGTCAACGGTGCGGTCTTTTACCAAGCCGCACCGTTGACCCTGTTGGAATGTCGAATGCGGTGCGCTTACAGACACCGAGGCAGATATTTCCATCAACGCACCACGCTGCTATTCCCGTGGTCAACGGTGCAACCGACTAAATTACCACACCACACTTTTTTTTTAAATTTTAAAATAACACGGTACGAATTTCGGTACTGCCTCAGACACGGTGCAGATACTGTTAGAACCGGTTGTGGTGTGACCTGTAAAATTTACAGGCAGCACCTCTTACCGGTTAATTTTAAGGTTATTTGAAATTCTAATCCGCTAAAAAGCTTAATTATGGAAAAACAAGAAAAATACCTGTACATTTCACCGTCGAGGAGGCATATTGGCTCTAGAATTTGCAAAAGAAAATTTTCCCACCGTTTTGCAAAATACAAGCTGGGGATTGGTGGGCAATGCATAGTAGCAGTGTGTGCAATGGGTGCAATGGGAGCACCGATGTCAGGGCAGTTCAGACAAGGATAAACTTCACCGGTGCTTGAGAGCTTTAGAGCACTAAGAAAAGTGAAAAATGCGGTGTTTTGGCCGTAATTTTTTTATTTATTTAACCCTGTTCCGGTGCGCGGGGTTTTATAGGCGAATCGGTGCTATTTCTTACGAACGCACCGGTTGATTTATATTTTTGCGCGGTTTTTTATGATGCACCGGTGCGGGTTCTTAACACCACACTAGGTAGTTTCTGTTTTGGCATGGTGTTTTATGATGCACCGTGCGGAAGAGTTGTGAAGCACCGGTGCTCTATAGTAATAGGACGCACCATGCGGGTGTGTATGGATTACATGGTATCCGGTCTGTCAATGTTTTGTGCACACCAGTGCTTTCTCTTGTAGAGCGCACCGATGATTGAGAGCTCTGGAGCACTGAGAAAAGTGAAAAATGTGGTTTTTTGGCTGTAATTTTTTATTTATTTAACCCTGTTCTGGTGCGCGGGGTTTATAGGTGCACTAGTGTTGTTTCTTACGAATGCATTGGTCGGTTTCTATTTTGGCACAGTGTTTTATGATACACCGGTGTGGTTTCTTAACACCGCACTGGGCAGTTTCTGTTTTGGCGCTGTGTTTTATGATGCACCGCCGCAGAAGAGTTTTGAAGCACCGGTGCTCTATAGTAATACGACACATCAGGAAGTTTTGTACGGAGTGCACGGTATCCGGTGTGCTAATGTTTCTGGCGCACCGGTGCTTTCTCTTGTAGAGCGCACTAGTGATTGAGAGCTCTGAAGTATTGAGAAAAGTGAAAAATGTGGTTTTTTGGCCGTAATTTTTTTTTATTTAACCATGTTTCGGTGCGCGTGGTTTATAGGTGCATCGATGCCATTTCTTAAGAATGCACTGGTCGGTTTCTGTTTTGGCGCAGTTTTTTATGATGCACCGGTGCGGTTTATTAATACTGCACCGGGCAGTTTCTGTTTTGGCGCGGTGTTTTATGATGCACTGGTGCTCTACAGTAATACGACACATTGGGCGGGTGTAGATGGAGTGCACGGTTTCCGGTGTGCCAATGTTTTGTGCACAGTGGTGCTTTCTCTTGTAGAGAGCACCGGTGCGATTTTGGATGATAAGTGCACCGAGCAGAAAACATCCATAAAACCCTCCACCCGCCAACCTCCTCTAATAACCTCCGCTAGAAACATATGTATGGGGTATTTTTATAAGGGATTCCTCAAAAACATCCGCTAGAGGTTCTTTTCCTTGTAGTGTTATTATTATTACTATTACCAACAATCCCCTTGCACTTGAAATAAACGACCTCCACTACTGACATTTATGTTTTCAGTCTCTTGCATCGCTCAATCTCAACATCAACATCAAAATCTCCAATTAATCCAGTAGACCTTTAAAGAATTCCACTGGTATGCACCCTTCTAAATTATTTTTCTCTACATTCAATACCTTCAAAGAAAATCAATTGTTGTAATTCGAAAGCAATTGCTCGACAATGTTATTGGTTGGAAGATCTAGAGCCTTTGGATTATGGGTGAAAATGTGAATTTGGGTTACACTTTTTGCCCTTTTTTGAGAAAAAAATTTCATTTTTTCCGTTCTTCAACTCTCTTCAAGCCAAAACAATTTTTCTATTTAGAATTTCATTTTGCGATAAAAATAAAAGTTGTCAGAAATTTTATTAGCTTTATATTACTTATTTTTTGGAATTTTTTATACACATTTGATATCTTAGCTTAGTGTTTCTTTGAGTGTGTGTTTTTTAACAATCAAAGGATTCATAAGAAGTCATGTTAATACGCACTGTTATATTCTTTGAAACTTTGTGTTTTTAGAAACAAAATATGTTACAACAATCTAGACACAGTCTACTTCGGTTTCATTATATTTACAAAACCAACTGATGCATATTATAATTACTATAATTTTTTGAACTGGTCCAATATGAAAAAATTGCATATTTTGAATATGTTTTGCGACGCTCGAAATTTATTAACATATAAGTTATAAACTAAAAATCTAAAAACTACCCATTACAGATGACAGACCAATGTAATGCACCATAATTTTTTCATTTTTTTACAGTGTATTTTGGAAGATGCATAATTATGATTTCACTGAATCATAATGACCTTCAGAAATAGTTTACACCCGTTTTATTACAAAATTAATTAAAATTAGTAAATATTTATGAAATTCCATATAAGTTATATTTCTTGAAAGTAGATTGAATTCTGAAAATGCTTGTCTTGGTTCCGATAGTTAATTCAGAATGTTTCATGGAGTTTAATCAGTCCAAAGTTGAAGATATGTATTCAGAGCTTAGCTCTGCGTAATTGTAGACATGTTAGTTTGTCCAAACTCTTAAAAAAAGTTCAGCCAAATTTTTTTTTGCGCCGACGACCCGTAAAGTTTTACAACATAAAAGTTCACCCGAAATTTTTATAAAAGTTAGGCCGAACTTTTACCTGACTTTCCGTCGGCCGAAAAATACAACAAAACCCCTCAAAAAAAACATTTCGCGGCAATATAAATTGACGTAAAAGCATTCATTATTTTCGCATAATTTCGCACATTTGGTCTGATTTTGCAAAGAATTGTTTTGGGTTTAAGGACTTTTCTTGGAGGTACATTCAAAGGACAGTTTTGCAAAGGATTGTTTTGGGTTTAAGAAATTTTCTTGGAGGTACATTCAAAGGACATTTTTGCAAAGGATTGTTTTGAGTTTAAGGACTTTTCTTGGAGGTACATTCAAAGAACATTTCTTGGAGGTATGTGATACATTTTTTGGATGTGTTTTGGACTTCATTTTTTTAAGATATTTTGTTTTTAGAGGATTTGGGCTTAATTTTCAAATGACTCTTTTTAGGCTTAATTTCGAAAGGACTATTTTTAGGCTTAATATTCAAAGGACATTTTTTGGAGGTATTTTTTAAAGTGATGTTTTTTTAGAGGCTTTTTTGAAGTATTTTTTAAAGTGACATTTTTAAGAAGTTGGAATTAATTTTCAATGGACATTTTTTGGAGGTATTTTTTAAAGTGACATATTTTTAGAGTACGTGTTTTGGGTTGAAGTAAATATTTTATAATGATTTTTTTAAATGAGATTTTCTCTAACCATTTAAATGAAATTTTTTTGCACGTCTTGGAAGGAAATATTTTGAGCTTTGTTTCATTTTTATAAGACATTTTTTTCTCAGAATTTTTAAAGTAAGTGTTTTGGATTGAAGTATGTATTTTTTGCAAAATTTTTAAAATGAGTTTTTTTTTTTTTTTTTTAATTAAATCTTTTGTGATGTTTTTTTAAATTGAGTTTTTGTCTAAATTTTTGAAGGAAATTTTTTGAACTTCATACTCTATTATGATGGGAAATTGAAGGAATTGCGCGAAAAAATATGATCGAAAAAGAGACCCTGAGGAACGTAGAGAAGAGACAAGAGAATCTTGCAAAAGAAAGAGAGAAACACTCTCAAATATTGAAAGGGAAAATCAACCTCAACTAAAAGTTGAAGCAGGTATGTAAATGTAAATATTATGAATTTGATATTTAAAATTTTCCTAGTGTAAAATGTGAAGCTTAATTTTTATTTGATGAACTAATTTGAAAAATAATTTGCAATGTAAACAAAGAGAGATATTCCTCAAAACATTGATGATGAGATACAAAATTTTGAAAGAGAAAGTGAAAGAGATATTGAACCAATGATTGAAGATGGTGAAAATGTTGAAAGAAATTCAAGTGAAGAAATTGAATCACAAGGTATGTATATATATATATATATATATATATATATATATATATGTTGAACACATGCACGTATTATTGAAATTATACATATTTATTAATTTAGTTATTTATTGAATATGTAAGTTTGTTATGTACTATTCATTCGAATAGGGACAGATGAAATCAATGTCGATGATGAGATGTTAGAAAATGTTGACACTCACACATATCGCGATAAAAGAGCTGACCATGTTATATGATATCGTGTTAAACACATTTTTGATATGTACTTCATAAGGGAAAATGTGATAGTTCAAGCCCAAATGTTGAAAGGTCTCCTATCATTAAGGAAATTATAACAAGCTACGACTTTATTGGGTATTCAACAATCAACAAAAGATAAAAAAATGAAGGAAAATGTGATACAAAATATAAATAGTGTTATAAATTCAATTAGAAGATCTAGACAGAAAAATGTTTCATTTGTACATAGAGAAATACATATGGAAGTGGTTTCATCAAGTACTAAAGAGAATCACTTGGTAAAATTTATGGCACGAGCATTAGGAACGTCACGAAAAACTTTGCACAAACATCGGAAATTTGGTTGCAAATATATGTAAATGATGAACTCACTTGTTGGAGAGCTATTTGTAGGCAACCATACAAAGATAAACTTGGAGAAAATGTAAAAAAAACAATATATGAATATTGGAAGAAAAATTCACGTGTTTCGCCAAATGCAAGGGATGTGATGCGAAGAAGAATAACACGAAATCAATACGAACAACATGAATAACATTTCTTGGAAACCACTCAGTTAGATTGTTTAACAAGTTCATAGAAGAGAATCGTGAAATTCATGTCTTAATCAGTGCTTTTGTTCAACAAAACCATGGTATGTAAAACCTATCACCGTACGCGACACTTGTTGTTATCGTTATCATGTGGAATTTGAGTTATATTATGACACATTCCTTAATTTTGGTAGAAAATTTTGGAAAGATTCACCTCCTTCTTCCACTATCCATGATTTCATATCTCAAATTCTATGTGAAAGAGAAAGCAGTGAATTATTTTACGAAAAGAAATGTGTTGGTGGTAAAAAATGCGATGATTGTGGAAATTTGACTAAATTTCAAAACAAATATCGTACTGATATAAATGATCAATCATTGTCCAACATGAAAGTGAAATGGAAGAGATATGAATATATCCATACATTGATTCAAGGTTCAAATAGTGCTAAAAGAATTGATTTACAAGAAGAAGAAATTTTTGTGATAGATTTTTTGAGAAATTTTGAGGAAGAAATTTATACATACACCAAGAATTCCCATAGAGCTCAATGGCAGGACTCGCAATTCAAAAAATCCCATGAATTTTTTCCACTAGGGACCATTTTGTCAGTAATTGATTTTGTAGAAAACTACACATTTTTTCCACAAAAAGAAATTTAGAGTGAATACTATCATTCTGACCAAGTCTCCATGTTCGTCCATATTATATATATACATGCTGAACAAAATGTCGATGATATAGGAAGCACTAGTGAAAGTTGACATGTTATTAAAGAATATCACTTTTATATCAGTGACGATCATACACATGATACATATTTTGTACAACACTGTTTTGGAAAGATTTATGACTCCTTGAAAAGTCGTGGAATAAAATTCAATGAACATTGGATATGGTCAGATGGATGTGTAGGTCAATTCAAATCTTCACGATCATTCTTTTGGTTGTGTTGTCTTCATAAGAAAACTTGTGTTAAAAATTGTTGGAATTTCTTTGAGACTGGCCATGGAAAAGAAGAACATGACGGTGCAGGGGCATGCATAAAATGAGCACTTCAAAGATATCAAATGAACCCCTCTGCAAACCGACTTTTGGATGCTAAAGAAGTTGTTCAATGGTGCATCGCTACTCTAAGCCATGAGACTAACCAATCAAGGGAAGTGCAAAGGTACATTCAATTTAATTTTTATTGGATATCTAATTTTAAATAGTGTACATTTATCACAATGATTATCTTTGATGGTATTTTGATATCATATTTACATTCTTCTTTGAATTTTCCATATATAGGTTTTTTTGGCATATTGGGATCGAAGATGTAGATAGATCAATTGGAAATGACGTTGAAACAATAAAAGGGACTCAAAAATTTCATTCAATTAAAACAAAGTTGTCCACAAATGTGTTTGCATTGGATAAAATAAAATATTCTTGTTCTTGTCATGTTTGCATAGACAACACATAATCCAATGACGTTTGTGAAAACAAATTTATGTAAAAGATTGGAAACATACATAGCTAAATACAAAGGGGAAAATGTCCATTGCAATGTTTTAAGAAATGAAATCAGAGGATACTACAATATCATCTGATGGTGATCAAGTTTCTGATCTTGTTAGAGAAGTTAACATTTGAATTGCTTTCAAATGATAGAGATCTAGAAATAAATTTAAATACATAAGTTTGTTAAGTTTGTTTTATTGTGCAGGATATGTTTTTGCTGTAATTGCACCAATTGACAACGATGAAAATGTGAAGTATTATTTGATGCGTTGGACTGAATGAAAAATTTAGAAAACTATAATGATTATGGGTTTCCATATGAAAGAGGATCTATTATACTGAAAGGTTATTTTTTCAGACAAACTAATCAAAGTGGGGATTTTGTTTACTTTGAAGACTATTAACCTAATTTCATAAGCTGTCAATATAGTCACTTGGTGTGTGCAACACACATAAAGTTGATAGAGGTTCAATCAAAGAAAAAAAATGAAAATTAAGAAATGGAAAATGTCAAAATCCGATCATGAATGGATCATTGAAGATGGAATTCCATTGGAATTTTTTTGATTGAACTACCCAACAATTTCTTCTCTTTGGATTCATGTTTTAAAACTTCTAGAACTCAACTAAAAATTGAACTGCCTTGTTATGTTATCTGTGAAAGTGTTTGCACATGTATATTGTTTTGGTACATGCACACTAGTATCAACTGAAAGTAGCTTTTCTATTCATGCATTGATTAAAAATGTTGCATGTATTGGATATATATATATATATATATATATATATATATATATATGTTCTAGAATGCAATTCACTGAAAGTATCTTTTCAATGTGCATTGATGAAAAATGTTGCAAGTACTGGATATATATGTTCTAGAAGCACTGGATATATATATATATATATATATATATATATATATATATATATATGTTCTAGAATGCAATTAAAACTGAAAGTAGTTTTTCTATGTGCATTAATGAAAAATGTTGCAAGTACTGGATATATATGTTCTAGAATGCAATTAACTGAAAGTAGTTTTTCTATGTGAATTGATGAAAAATGTTGCATGTACCGGATATATACATGTTCTAGGCAATTAACTGAAAGTAGCTTTTCTACATGTGCATTGATGAAAAATGTTTCACGTGTTGGATATATATATGTTCTAGAATGAAATTAATTGTTCAAGTAGTTTTACTATGTGCATTGATGAAAAATGTTTAACGCACTGAATATATATGTTCTAGAATGAAATTAACTGAAAGTAGCTAAATTCTATTGGCATTGATGAAAAATATTGAAGTACTGGATATATATGTTCTAGAAAGAAATTAACTATTCAAATAGCTTTTCTATGTGCATTGATGAAAAATGTTGCACATACTGGATATATATGTTCTATAATGGAATTAACTGAAAGTGGATTTTCTATACATGCATTGATGAAAAATGTTGCACGTACTGGATATATATACATTATAGAATGCATTTTTAAAATTTTATGATTGTTTTCAACACATCTAACAAGACCTAGAATCTTATGATTGTTATATATATATATTGTACTTCAATCGTTTTAACATATATATTCAAACATGTGTAAAATCATTTCTACATGTACATATATTCATGTGATTTTTTTTTTTTGATTGGAAAACAACAACTTAAATTTTAAAAACAAAACATAATATCATAATCACATGCCAAATGTAGTTCAACCATCCAAAACTTGAGTTTTAATTTTTTTTTGATTATATCACAACATTACTTCACATGCCATGCCAATTGTAGTTCAACTATCCAATAAAAACATTTAACATTATATCACATGCCAAATGTAGATCAACCATCCAAAACTTAAGTTTTAATTTAACAAAACATTATAGATCACAACATTACTTCACATGCCAAATGTAGTTCAACCATCCAAAACTTAGTTAAAAACAAAACAAATTATAACACAACATTACTTCACATGCCAAATGTAGTTCAAAAGCAAAACATTAATATATATCACAACATTAATTCACATGCCAAATGTAGTTCAACTATCCAAAACTTAAGTTTTAAAAACAAAACAAATTATAACACAACATTACTTCACATGCCAAATGTAGTTCAACCATCCAAAACTTGAGTTTTTCAAAATCAAAACATAAATATAGATCACAACATTACTTCACATGCCAAATGTAGTTCAACCATTCAAAACTTAACTTTTAAAAACAAAAAAATTATAACACAACATTACTTCACATGCCAAATGTAGTTCAACCATCCAAAACTTGAGTTTTAAAAACAAAACATTATAGATCACAAGTATCAAGTATCAAGTAACATTACTTCACATGCCAAATGTAGTTCAACCATAACACTTTAAAAACAAAACAAATTATTTAACACAACATTACTTCACATCACATGCCAAATGTAGTTCAACCATCCAAAAATTGAGTTTTAAAAACAAAACAAATTATATATAACACTGTAACATTACTTCACATGCCAAATGTAGTTCAACCATCCAAAACTTAAGTTTTAAAAACATTATATATCACATTCACATGTACCAAATGTAGTTCACATAAAATATGTCCAAAATTTGTAAATCTCACAAGTATCAAGTATCAAGTTATATATGACTGCATCTAGATAAGAATATATATAAAAAAGTAAATTTAAGACTAAATCTATTGAAAATATAATGTTGCACATGTGCATGTGCATCATCCATCAAATACAGATGGATGTAGTGTCTTTCCCAGCAAAGTCACAATCCTTGAGCTATCCTGTGAAGCATGGGGAACCTGTACACAATGTGTACAAACATTAAAATTTGATGTTTTAAAATTGAGTGAGAATATATAGAACTTCATGTAAAAAAAAAATGTAAAAAAAAATGATGCAATACCTCATGAGGTTCCCTCTCCATTTGTTGCTTGTCCACTACAACTTCCCCCATGAGAACATCTCCAACAATAAACTGTACAATATACATGTACAGTTATATATATATATATATATATTAAAAATTTTCAAATGAAAATGCTTATATATAAACTTATTTTCAATAGTATTAAAAAAAAAGTTAGACAACTTGTTCAAATGGTTGAAATGGTGTGGATGTTCCTATCTCCATCACTAGAGTCCGTGGAGAAAAGAAATCCTCTATAGAAACCTAAAATTCAAAAAATTTAGAAGTATAAAATAACTCAAGATCAAGATCTCAATTTATAATAAAACTTTTAAACTTCAATTTATAAATTATAACTTAAAAACATATATTTAAGTGAAAAATTGAATACTTCTGCTAGTGGATTTGGCACATCTCCTAAGAGAGGCTCCAAAAGAAAATCTCCAAAAACCTAAAATTCAAAAAATTTAAAATAACTCAAAATCTCTAGATCTCAATTTATAATAAAACTTTTAAACTTCAATTTATAACTTATAACTTAAAAACATATATATATTTAAGTGAAAATTTGAATACTTGTGCTGGTGGATTTGGCACATCTCCTAAGAGTGGCTCGGAAAGAAAATCTCCAAAAACCTAAAATTCAAAAAATTTAAAATAACTCAAGATCTAGATATATCTCATTTTTTAATGGAACTTTTTGAGGTGGAATATATAACTTAAAAACATAAATTTTAAAAGTGAAAAATTGTCCATACTTGTGATTGTGGATTTGGCACATCTCCTAAGGAAGTATAAGGTACATCTTCCAAGGAAGAAGAAGGTACCGCCATCCCAAAAACATCAGACTGAATCAAAATCTATTAAAACATTTTTTTATATATATGTACATGTACATGTGTGCACAATTATTTATTTAAAAATATCTCATCATGTTTTGATATATATAATAATAGATAAAAAATAATTGTACATCATCATGTTCACTTAAAAAACACTAACATTTGCCAACATATCTTGATGGTGAGAACCGTCTTGATTGTATGATTGATGGTGAGACCCATCTTGATTGTTTGAACCAGAGGCTTTGACCGTGATATTAACATTTTCTTCATTCATCAAGCGTGACAACTGCAAATGGTGTTAACATATAATGATACATTTTTGTTAGATTAATGTATACAAACAAATGTATGTATATATGTATTTATTACAAATTGTACATGTGTTAAAATAATTGAACCCTAACCATTAACACATACCGTTCACACGCCCTCTTCCTCATGAACAATTATGTCCTGCCAACCATTGCGACAATTCTTTGCATATGTTTGAAATCTTCAACACTCATGTTGTCAATCTCTTCATCCATATAATACACAAAATTAGCACGTGCATTCTAACGTGCTCTTTGTCGATTAAGATAAACATCGACTCCACCCAATCCACTGTGAACATTGTCAATGATGGCATCCCTTGCTTCTCGACTAATTTGAGAAGTGGCTTCCATCTCTGACCGCAAAGTTTCGACACGAAAAGGTCGACTAACCAATGGTGGCTCAGGGCGAGGCAACTAAACATCACGCCTAGCGCCCCTATGGTTGCACAATCGACCTTTCCCAGGGCCAAAAAATTCAGAGGGAAGGTCATTTTAATTGGGTTTCGTTTGCAAAAATAATTCTGCATAAAATAATTTTGAAAAATAAAGCGGAACCTCGTCGTTCCATGGGAGTCTTTCATAGGCTGCAAGGTGTCTATCATACAAATAGTGAGCTATATGAGGGTGCTTGAAATATTTCAGCTTCAGCATCTTTCTTTTCGGCCCTTCTTTGAAATTAAACATAGACTTGGCCATTTCTGTTGTAACTCTTTGTTTAAAAACCTCCCATTTATCGGGACCCATCACTATTTCCTTTATTTTTTTCATGACTTCTACAAAAGTATCAGTGGTTGGCCCAAGCTTTCGGTACAAATCTACTAGTTCGTCAAAAAGTGTATAATTATTTCCAAGCTTTGTCGACTCTCAGCAGGCAGAGTCAAAGCCATGAGATCTCTCTGCAATTTTGCATGAAGATGTTGATACCTTTATAAGGTGCATTGTTGCATGTTTATTTCCCAAGGTATATAAAAAATGTCCGTCGGATAAGTCATGGTTGGTGGACAACCTTCTTCTTGAATGAAGCGTTTTGTCTTACGTCATTTTTGAGCAACATTTGGAGCATCATTTCAGCCTCTGTATCAATATATAAAATTTTGTATATTAATAAAACACATGTAAACAAATTTGTACAAATTGAATGAAAAAAATATTCAAATTGATGGCCACCTTGATGTGGTTGGCTAGCATTTTGCCCACCCTGAGACTGTTGAGAACTAGAACGACCCTGTTGAGAACCAACACGACCATCCATTGATTGGCCTCTGGGGGAATACATATCACCACCTTCATGTAATCCACCAACACTTACTGATGGCCCTCTAAGGGAATCTAAACCACCACCAACCTCACGAGACGAGAGAGAAGCTTCATAAACAAATATGAACTTATAATCAATTCAAAAATGCATTCATACATATAAATACATGTACATATTCATTGATTAAATTGCGTGAACCATACCACGATTGCGTAAACCATGGGCAAGCTCCATTGATGGAGTAGACACCCTTCTCCTCTTGGCTCCTAAAAAATAAAAAATAAAACTTATTAACAACTAATTTAACTCAAAATTTTGATAAAAGATCAATTCCATATGTACCCACATGTATGTATATGTATGGAGATTTAATATTATATTTAAATACCATGAACATCCCTCGATCCCCGATCCCCCTCTCTCGTAGAGATATGGGATTTTGTTGATCTTCGTCGTTCATCATCCATGATATATATATCTATAGTGGACATTTACAATTATTTTTTTAAATTACTATTTAAAATAAATTCAAAATTAATTTCAGAAAATTAATTTAATTTAGTGTACACTAATTATGTAAAACACAACTTTCAAAGCACTAATTGATGCGTGAAACTCAATTTAAGCAATTTTTTTTATAAAAATGTTAAGTTCACCAAATTGCGCTTTACATGGTGAGAGAAAGCTTGGTATAAAATTGAAAAAAATACATGGTCATTAAAAAAAAAGCGTGAAACTCCATTTAAACAAAAAATTGTTGAAGTCCTTGCATTTTAATTTTATAAAAATGTGAAGTTCACCACTTGTTGCAAATGTGAAGTTCACCAAGTTGCGCTTTACATTGTGTGGTGGGAGCACACTTGGTATATAATTGTAAAAAACACATGGTCATTAAAAAAGACACATTTATAAGTAAAAAAACACACACATATCCAAGATATGTTACAATGTCCATCAATAAATTTTGAATGAGAGCATCTCAACACTAATTCATCTTTGAGAGATGAATCTTGAATTTTTGAAGAAGAGCGTCTCAAAACTAATTCATCTTTGAGAGATGAATCTTGAATTTTTGAAGAAGAGCGTCTCAAACTAATTCATCTTTGAGAGATGAATCTTGCATTGGCATTGCCCTGTATAATTCTAATTCATCTATTAATTCATCTTTGATAGATGAATCCTGAATTGACATTGCCCCACGCAATAGATTAGCAGACATCTTATTCACATTTGTACAATGTCTTATACTAAAAAATTGAAATTGGCTAACAATATTGTTTGTTATTCCATGCAGTTATTTTAGCCTCTCCTTCTTAACTTGGTACACGCCATTCATCTGGTTTCACACAAGTTCAAAATTGGTGAAAAATACAATTCCATTTGATCCATACTCCATAGTTGTTCCCAAGCCTTCTATCAATGCAATATAATATGCCTCGTTGTTTGTTTTTCTTCCCGGTATATTCATTTTCCTTTGGATGACTTTTCTAGTCATAATATTGGAAAGCACATATGTAATCACTGCTTTCCCTGGATTGGGATAACAAGAAACATCTATGCATGATTCTCATTTTTCAACCATATTTAGTGGGCTTTTTAATCCTGAAAAAATAAAAATAAAAAATAAAAAATAAAAAATAAATAAATAAATAAATATATATATATATATATTAAATTGACATTTATTGCAAATGCATGGGAGAAATGACACATGTGCATGAGATAAATGACACGTGCATGGTTTATCTTAAAGTTTGACTTAAATTTTATGGTAGAATTCACATCTAGAAATTAGATGCGTTAAATATTTCATTGCCTAGAGTTTAAGGGAGATTTATGACACATATACATGGTTCATGCATGGTTTGCATGAAAGTTTTCCTTAAAATTGATGGCATAAATCACATCTAGAAATAACATGCCTTAAGAAAGGATGAGATCCAGAGGCTACCTAGCCCTTTACAGACTGCTTTAGAACTTGTAGAAGTTAAGACTCAACCAACAAACTAAAATCCTATGGAAGTTCAGCCACTTTAGGTTCAGTTTTTAGGCCTTAAAGTTTGCTTTGAATTAATGGGGGAAAGCCTTGAGTGTGGGGGATACTATCCTATGAGAGTTCAGCCACTTTAGGTTTAGTTTTTACGCCTTCAATTTTTCCTTGAATTAATGGGAGGAAGCCTTTATTTTGTGGGATAAATGACATTTACATGGTTTGCAAAATTATATTATGCACTTACTAAAAACATGCTTGAAAGTTAATGGGAGAAAGCCAACATGACGCATGCTTTAAAAACTTTGCCTAAGAATTTATGGGAGAAATGACACATGTACACAGTTTGCCTTAAAGTGGTTGTGGTTTATGGATATTAAAATGAAGAACTTCTATTTAGATCTGTTCCAAAGATTGACTGTAGGGGAATTTACTGGATATGTCACCTTTTAGAAAAGATGAGATCCAGAGGCTACCTGGCCCTTTACAGACTCTGCCTTTGGAACTTATAGAAGTTAACACTACCTGGCCCTTTACAGACTCTGCCTAGAATTTAACTCTCAACAGACAGACTAAAATCCTATGGAAGTTTAGCCACTCTAGGTTCAGTTTTTAGGCTTTAAAGTTTGCCTTTAATTAATGGAAGAAAGCCTTTAGTTTTAGAGTAACCTTATAAAATGCTTTAATTTGAAGATAGTACTTTACCTACAAAACAATGGAATTGAAGACTGTGCTTATATATTAGAGTTCTATTATGAAAAATTAGTCATGTCCTTAATAAGAAGTATGATTTAGCACTTATCAAATTGTTTAATAATTTATAATAATGTCATTTTTGGCTTGTACTATCATTCATCCTTGATATGTACAAGAATTTTACAGCTTCAACATCAAACTACACTATCATCAAAAATTATTTATGTCCTTAATAAGAAGTATGATTTAGCACTTATCAAATTGTTTAATAATTTATAATAATTGATATGTACAAGAATTTTACAACTTCAACATCAAGCTACACTATCATCATATCACTGTAGCCATGTCAATCTAGATTATTTATATCCATCACATCATAAAACACTCCACTTTTAACATTTTAAAAGAATAAAGCAACACAAAAAGTGTTAATTTAGGTACATTAATACACTCCACTTTTAATGTTGTGTAACCAGCTTCAAAAGTAGAAGAAAAGATATATCAACGCCTTAGAAATAAGCCACTTCGAGGGGGAAACCTCCAATACATTACATAAATGAACAATTCTTTGATGATACAATTTACAAAACATCCTTTCTATATATAGGAGTCCATGGGGCCATAATGTAATCCTAGTGGGCCACAATGTAATCCTAGCCGACCTAACAATAATAATTTAAGGGCACAATAATAACAAAATGGGGGTTACAAGGGTACAATAATAACAATAAGGGGGTTACACTAACAACAATAAGGGACTATACTAGTAATATAGGGACCTAACATGCCCCTCTCCTTCAAAAATGTGTTGTCCTCAATGCTTGAGTAGCTTTGGGTGCTTTCGTATAAAATTCTCATCCTCCCATGTAGAATATTCAGTGGGTAAGTTCTTCCACTTGATGAGATACTCTGAAATTGATCGATTCTGTAGCTGTCAAGTTCTTGTTTCCATGACCGCTTCAGGTTCCAATATGATTTTTCCTTCCTCATCGAGTTCTGGAAATATTGTTTGAACTGGAATATTTTCACCTTATAACCTTCTTTTTAAGCATGAAACATGGAAACTGGATGTACTCACAGCTGGGTGAAGCTCCAATTTGTATGCCATAGTACCAATCTTTTGCAACACCTTGTAAGGACCATAGTACTTTGGCGATAATTTATTATCCTTCTTAGCTTGCTTGAGGGAAATTTGTTTGTATGGTTGTGGTCGTAAAAATACCCAATCTCCTACATCAAAACTTCTCTCACTGCGATGTTGATCTACCTATTGTTTCATTCGATTTGGTGCCAAATTTAGGTTATCCTTTAAGAGTTGGAGAACTTGTTGTTGATGCTCGATGTGATCTTCCACTGCTTGAACCGTATAATTTTCTCTTAAATATGATGTGATGGACGGTGGATGATATCCATAAATTTCCATAAATGGGGTCATTTTTGTTGCAGTATGGAAGGAAGTGTTATACCACCATTCAGCCAGAGGTAACCACTTGACCCATTGTGTTTGTTTATTAGATACAAAACAATGAAGATATCCTTCCAAACATTTATTCACTATCTCAGTTTGACCATCAGATTGAGGATGGTAAGATGAGCTAGGAGCTAATTAAGTACCAAAACAAGAAAATAACTCTGTCCAAAAAATTGCTGTAAAAATGAGATCTCTGTCACTCACAATAACCTTTGGGTTTCTATGTAGCTTTTGAACTGTGTCCATAAATGTAGTAGCAACCGTACTTGCTTTAAATGGATGAGATAATTCACAAAAGTGTGCATACTTGGTAAATCTATAAACTACCACCATGATGACACTCTTTGCTTTGGACTTAGGTAAACTTGTGATAAAATCCATTTAAATCTCTTCCCAATGTTGACTTGGAATGGATGAAGGTTATAGAAGACCTGGGATCTTAATTTTCTCAGCTTTATTTTTCTAGCAAACCAAACATTCCCCCACAAGCTTTTGAATATCAGATTTAAGGCCATCCTAAAAAAAATCTTTCTTCACCCTATGGTAAGTTTTTAAAAATCCCCGAGTGTCCTCCTCAAAGGAGAAGTGTGCAATTCCAGGCAATTTTATATTCCAGGCAATCTTATTTTAGTTGGGAATGCATACAAAGATATAAGCGTACTGTACCATAAGGAATCATTTTTCTGCCTAAATGTATCAGATGTAATAGGATCTTGCTGCAACTTTTGAATGAGTGTCCACACTTCTTCATCCTTCTTCCATTCATCTCTTACTTCAATTATCCAATCTGGTTGGATAATAGAAATGGCACAAAGCAATGGTTCCACCTCTTCATTCTTTCTTGAGAGTGCATCTGCAACAACATTTAGCTTCCCTTTTTTGTACATTATTTCAAAGTCATAACCTAACATCTTTGTGACCCATTTTTGCTGCTCTTCTAAAGATAGTCTTTTTTCCAAAAAGTTTTTAAGACTATCATGATCAGTTTTTACCTTGAAGTGTCTTCCAATTAGGTAAGTTCTCCATTTCTTTAGTGCATGCAGTATTGCTAACATTTCCTTCTAAAAAATAGGTTTCTGTAAATACTTTCCTTTGATTAGACGACTTTCAAAAGCAATGGGTCTTCCTTCTTGCATTAAAACAACACCAATTCCATTTCTTAAGGCATCACATTCCACAATAAAGGTTTTTGTGAAGTCCGGCGTAGCTAAGACCAGTGCTAGGCACATTGCCTCTTTAAGATGTTCAAAGGACTTAGTTGCTTCAGGAGTCCATGAAAATGCATCTTTCTTCAATAATGTTGTTAGATGTGCTGTTATTCTCCCATAATTTTTAACAAACTTGCGATAATACCCTGTCAACCCGAGAAATCCTCGCAACTGCTTAATGGTTGTGGGGACTTTCCATTCCTTAATGGCTTTAATTTTGTTAGAGTCTACCTTAACACCCTTGTGAGATACAATATGACCCAGATATTCCACCTCTTGTACTCCAAAGAAACATTTGGATGTTTTTGCATATAATTGTTTCTCCTCCAATAGCTTGAGTACCCTGTCAACATGTTGAACATGATCCTTCCAAGACTCGCTGTAGATTAGTATATCATCAAAAAAATACTAGCACAAATTTCTAAGGAAGGGTTTCAAAATGGAATTCATCAACCCTTGAAATGTAGAAGGTGCATTGGTAAAGCCAAAAGGCATGACTAAAAATTCATAATGACCCTCATGAGTTCGAAATGCTGTTTTTGGAATATCTTCTAAATTTTCATTCTAATTTGATTATATCCTCAACGAAGATCCAACTTGGTAAAATAAATTGATCCATGTAATTCATCCAATAATTCATCAATCACAGGAATGCGAAATTTATCTTGAATAGTGAGCTTATTGATTCCTTATAATCTGGACACATGCACCATGATCCATCTTTCTGGTGCACCAATACTACTAGATCAAATAAAGAAATTTGACTAGGTTGAATTATACCAACCTCTAACATTTCTGCAATCATACATTTAATTTCGCTCTTTTGGACATAAGGATATCTATAAGGCCTGATGTTTTGAGGAACACTTCCTAGAATCAAATGAATATCATGATCATGATCACGAATAGGTGGGAGTCCTTTGGGAGTATCAAACACCTTGGAATGATTGTCCAGGACTTTTGGAGATCTGGAGAAATAGATGATTTTGATGTTGGAACTTCTAGCAGCATAATTGTGCAATATTTCATTGCTCTTCTCTTTAGAAGCTGTCATGAAATTAAGCTTATTATCCTTCCTCAAGCCCCCCGCAATACCGTAGTTCGACTTCCTTTCCTTCCTCAAAAATTTTTCAAGAAAAGTTCTTGAAAATTAAAAGCTACCGTCTCCAAAGATTGTAACCATTGTACTCCTAGTACAACATCAAGACTCTCCATAGGAATGGAAGAATCGACTAGTCAATACATATTCCCCCATGGTTATCTTGATATTATGACATTTTCCCAAGCAATTTATAGTTCCCTCCATTTGCAACCATTACTTGACATTTAGAATTGTTGGGTATAGGAAACAATTTAATTCCTTGGCTACCTTACAATGAATAAAATTATGAGACATGCTACTTTGAATCAATCAACACTATTACCCTTTTCTTCTTGATATGTCCTTCTATCTTGAGGTTGAGGAGTGGTAATTCTTGCCGGTGCATTACACGATATGGTCAAATTCATTTCTTCCTCTTCTAGGGCTTGTTCTGGTGTATGTCCCTCTTCTTGTTCATTTTCTTCTTTTCTTCACAATATATGTAAAATAATTTCTTCTCCAAGCACACTTATGACCTTTAGTGTATTTTCTATCACAACTATAGCAAAGCCCTTTTGCTCTTTTTCTTCCAATTGTTGTGGTGTCAACCTTGTAGGTTGTGGAAATCTAGGCGTAGCAACACTTCCTTCTTTATAGAATTGAGTGGTAGGCTTCCTTGTCGCCATAATTTTACATTCAACTTTTCTTTAACAACCTGAATGCCTTCTCAATGAATCAGGTTCCAAAGCGCGAACTTCATGTTGGATGTTATCCTTTAAAGTGCCTATGAAGAGATCAATCCTGTGTTCCTCTAGAATATGGAGTTACCCTTATATTCAATTTTTGGAAGTCCTCAATGTGTTTGCCCCCACTAAACCCTTTTGTTTGAGATTGTCAATTGGCTAAAGAAGGTGTTGCTCTTTGTATCCTCATAATGTGCTATCATTTCCTCCGTAAAAATTGACCAAGTGACAATTTTTACGGGAGAAAAGCCATTACGATACCATACAAATGTATTTTGTTCTAAATGTAAAGTTGCAATGCGTACCTTTTGTGTGTTTTGCACATTATGGAGATCGAAATATTGCTCCATCTATTATTAATCCGCTAGGGATCCTTTCCATCAAACTTCCTCATATCCATTTTTGAAATATGGTGGTTCTTCCCTCCAATACCTTAGAGTTTATGAAATCACGATTAACATTTATTTTGTTCTCATCATGAGTTCCTCTACTACCTTTTTCACCATTAGGAAAAATTTCTTGTATCAACTTTGCCCCGAACCTTCGATGTCTACTTTTAGATCCTTCTTCATGTTTTCCATGTTGTCTTTCATTTTTTCATCGATCTTGCTTCCATATCATCCATCTTAGCTTCCATGCCCAATTCCATGCCATCCATCTTAGCTTCCAAACCATTCATCTTGACTTCCATGCCTTTCTTCAAACCATCCATCTTAGTTTCCCGTCTTTCTTCAAAAATTTCCATTTCATTTTTGTTGTTCTTTTGTGAGAGCGAAATTTTGTTGCACTTGCTCTTGTAATTTTGATATGTGCTATTGCTGTTCTTGATCTTCATGAGTCATAGTAGAGCCTTCTAAAGGATTAATAGATTGTTGAATTCTTTTTTGGGGCCATTTTAAAATCCAATATTGATATCTATTCTACAATATGCCCTTGGAATCAATTCAACTTGATTCTTCAAACAAGACTTATGCAATTCGGGAAAAAAAATACACACTTTTACTTGCTTTGAGGCTCGATATTGAAATTAAATTATCTCTTGTGTAATTAGAAAATATTCAATATGCAAATTCATCTGTAATAGCCATCCCCGAAGCTTATTTCAAATTCCACAGGTCTGATCTAATTTGGATTCTTCAAGACAAAGTTATGTCCAATCTCCCACCAAATGACATTTTCACACTAGTTGAGTAGAGCGAACTTGTACGACTTGCCGATGTCTTTGTTTCATCCTTCGGATCTGGAAATTGATAGCCAAGAAACTAAAATCCATGTAATTGCAACCACTTTTCTGACACTCAATCAGATCCTCGGAGAAGGTTATGAATATTTTCCACGATCCTCTTTGAGATGAAGTCGGGAGCTGAAAAAGCACTACCTTCCACGGATATCTCCAAAAATGTTGCGAACCAAGCTCTGGAAATTTTTTGGCTTGGTTCCTCGGAATTTCAGCTTCACACCTAAGAATTTCAGATTCTGAACCTTAGTGAAAAAATTTTATAATCTGAAATTCACGCAGTATTTTGTTTAGGAGCACACAGAAAAAGACCTAACTTCCACAGATCATATCTCGAAAATGTTGTGAACCAAGCTCTGAAATTTTTAGACAATCTTCCTGGGATTTATGCTTCGCACCCCTAAATATTTCAGCTTCTGAAACCGTAGAAAAAGTTATAAACGAAGAATTCACTATGACTTTGTTTAGACGACGAAACCCTAGAATCCAAAGCTCTGATACCAAATGTTGTGTAACCAGATTCAAAAGAAGAAAAGAGATTTCAATGCCTTAGAAATAATACACTTTGAGGGGGCAACCTCCAATACATTACATAAATGAACAATTCTTCAATGATACAATTTACAAAACCTCCTTTCTATATATAGGAGTCCATGGGGCCATAATGTAATCCTAGTGGGCCACTTGATATGTAATCCTAGCCAACCTAACAATAATAATTTAAGGGCACAGTAATAACAAAATGGGGGTTACAAGGGTACAATAATAACAATAAGGGGGTTACACTAACAATAATAAGGGACTATACTAGTGATATAGGGAGCTAACATTTAACATTTTACAAGAATAAAGCAACATGGAGGGTATAAATTTAGGTACATTAATAAAATACAGCCATGTCAATCTAGATATTGAATAAAGTACATCATATTTTAACACAATCTAGATTATTTATATCCCTTACATCCTAAAACACTCACTTTTAACATTTTAAAATAATAAAGCAACATGGAAGGTGTAAATTTAGCTAGATTAATAAAATACATCTATGTCAATATAGATTATTAAGATCTCAATACATCATAAACACTCCTTTTAAACATTTTAACATTTTACTCACCTTGAGTTGGGGGATAATATCCTATGGAAGTTCAATACAACCATATCAATCTAGATTATTAAGATCCATTACATCATAAAACACACAACTTTTAACATTTTACATTTTACTCCATTTGAGTTTGAAGTCTATCTATGAAGTTAAATACTTCCCGGTTTAGGCCTCAAAGTTTGCCTTGAATTAGGGAAAGCCTTGAGAAATGACACATGCTTTAAATTTAATGGGAGAAAAGCCAAGCGGCTATGCTTTAAAGTTTTCTTAAGTTTTATAGGAGAAATAAACACATGTACACGATTTTCCTTCAAATGAAGAACTTCTATTTAGATTTATTCCGGAAGATTGGTAGCAGGGGAATTCTTGGATATTTCACCTTTCATAAAAGATCGGATCAGGCTACGGCCCTTTATAGACTCTTCTATAACTTGTAGAAGTTAACACTACATTTCCCAATTACACCCTATGAAGTGTGTAGAGGACCGTGGAATCACTACACTACTTTGTAGACATAAGGGTGTATAAGAGTGTACTAAGTTCAAAAATATGGTCATATTATTGGATATATTTTCCAGAGCCCAAATGTACTCCTTAAGTATATGTGGGGTCGATATAACCATCTACAAAACAAGTGATTCTTTCTGACTAAGGATAATGTAGACCATGTGTATACGTATCTAGAAACCATAGGCCAAAATAAAGGGTACTTAAGTGGTTTGAAGAAAAATAGCACCAGAAGCTTTGAAGGAGGAATAAAAATTGGAAATAGAATGATAAGAATAAAATAGCTACTACACATCCATGCAGAGTAGTAGAAACTCGATTTCTAACCATATTGCAACATTGATGGTCACATTAAGGAGAATTGTTGGATGTTTGGTATGTGTTATATTCTTTATGTGAATACCCCATGCACTATATATTTTTCTAAGCATAGTGGTGGGAATAAGATGGGAGGAAAGGACCCCCACTTTAGGGTTTCATATAAACGAAAAGAATTTTGGGTGTTCGGGGGTAGTGCCCCAAAAAAACAGTTTTGGGAAAAAAAAATTCTCCCCTTTATAATGGTTTTGATCACATAGGTTTTTCTTTTAGCATTTTTCTAGTGCATGGTAGTTTACCCCATGGTTCTATGGTTTCGGTTAAAGAACTAAAGTTTTATAAATTCCAAGTTAATCGTTGGTAGTTTATAATTGTCATGGGATATACATATACATACATACATATGTGTGTGTGTTTGTGTCTGATGGTCCTAAAAATTAATATCTTAATAAAAAAAATGATCTTCTCGTTTCGGGTTTCTCGAGTAAATTATATGTTAATGCATGTGTTTTACATTGAATATTTTTCATTTTATTAAGAATCTGTTTGAAACAATTAACTGCAGGTTAAAACCTATGTTTTGTGTCAAAATAATTTTATGGTTTTCCAATGGGAAACTTTATGGCCCTATTTTTCTCGAAATGCTTGTGATAGACCCCATTAAAATGGGAGATATATAGAAATGATTCCTATGGTGTAATAAAATAGTTGAGTAGTTTAAAGACATAGATGCAAAAATTCAATGAGCATAGTTTTAAGATATATAAGTCAAATGGAATAGTTGTTGATGAGCAAATATGAGTGGATCACTATGGATATATCTTGCTTCATTAAAAGTTGCTAGAAGGATGGACTAAGTTGGAAAGAAGGAAAAATATCACAATTATATGTTAATGCATGTGTTTTACATTGAATATTTTTCATTTATTAAGAATCTATTTGAAACAATTAACTATATAAGGTTAAAACCTATGTTTGTATCAAATTGCTTTTTGGTTTCAATGGGAAACTTTATAGCTGCGTGTTTTTCTCGAAATGTGATGGACATTAAATGGGAGATATGTGAAATGATTCCTATGGTGTAATAAAATACAGTTAGGTAGTTTAAAGATATGTGAATAAATTCAATAGGCATAGTTTTGAGATATATAAGTCAAAATGGAATAGTTGCTTGTTGGTGAACAAATATCGAGTGGATCACTATGGATATATTTTCTTCATTAAAAGGATTTTCTAAAGGATGGGCTAAGTTGGAAAGAAAGGAAAAATATACGTTATATGTTAATGCATGTGTTTTACATTGAATATTTTTCATTTATTAAGAATCTATTTGAAACAATTAACTATATACTGGGTTAAAGCCTATGTTTGTATCAAATTACTTTTGGTTTTCGATAGAGCTTTTGGCTAATGTGTTTTTCTCGAAATGTGATAGACCCCATTAAAATGGGAGATATATCAAAATGATTCCTATGGTGTAATAAAATAGTTCAGTAGTTTAAAGATATAGATGCATAAATTCAATGAGCATAGTTTTGAGATATATAAGTCCAAAATGGAATAGTTGTTGGTGAACAAATATCTGTGGATCACTATGGATAAATCTAATTCATTATAACGGATTTTTCTAGAAGCATGGACTAAGTTGGAAAGAAGGGAAAATATCACAATTATATGTTAATGCATGTGTTTTACATTGAATATTTTTCATTTTATTAAGAATCTATTTGAAACAATTAACTATATCAGGTTAAAACCTATGTTTTGTATCAAATTACTTTTGGTTTCAATGGGAAACTTTTATGGCTAATGTGTTTTTCTCAAAATGTGATAGACCCCATTAAAATAGATATATCGAATTGATTCCTATGGTGAAATAAAATAGTTGAGTAGTTTAAAGATATATATGCATAAATTCAATGAGCATAGTTTTGAGATATAAGTCCAAAATGGAATAGTTGCAGGTGAAAAAATATCAATGGATCACTATTGAAATATATGCTTCATTAAAAGGATTTTTCTAGAAGGGGTGTCCACTAAGTTGGAAAATATCACAATTATATGTTAATGCATGTGTTTTACATTGAATATTTTCCATTTTATTAAGAATCTATTTGAAACAATTAACTATATAAAAAGAGGTTAAAACGTATGTTTTGTATCAAATCACTTTTGGTTTCAATGGGAAACTTTATGGCTAATGTGTTTTCTCGAAATGTGATAGGCCATTAAAATGGGAGATATATCGAAATGATTCCTATGGTGTAATAAAGCAGGTTGAGTAGTTTAAAGATATAGATGCATAAATTCAATGAGCATAGTTTTGAGATATATACGTCTTAAAATGGAATAATTGTTGGTGAACAAATATCGGTGGATATGGATATATATGCTTCATTAAAAGAATTTTCTAGAAGGATGGACTAAGTTGGAAATAGGGGAAAATATACATTATATGTTAATGTGCATGTGTGTTTTACATTGAATATTTTTCCGTTTTATTAGGGAATCTATTTGAAACAATTAACTATATAAGTTTAAAACCTATGTTTTGTATCAAATTACTTTTGGTTTCAATAGGAAGCTTTTATGGCTAATGTGTTTTTCTCAAATGTGATAGACCCTATTAAAATAGATATATCTAAATGATTCCCTGTAATTTAGCAATAAAATAGTTGAGTAGTTTAAAGATATAGATGCATAAATTCAATGGAGCATAGTTTTGAGATATATAAGTCCAAAATAGAATAGTTGTTGGTGAACAAATATCGGTGAATCCATGAATATACGCCATTAAAGAGATTTTTAATGAAGGAAAATATCTGAGTATATATATTTAATGCATGTGTTTTACATTGAATATTTTCATTTTATTAAGAATATATTTGAAGCAATTAACTATATAAGGTTAAAACCTATGTTTTGTATCAAATTACTTTTGGTTTTGTTGGGAAACTTTTATGGCTAATGTGTTTTCTGAAATGAAGTAGACCCCATTAAAATGGGAGATATATCGAATTGATTCCTATGGTGAAATAAAATAGTTTAGTAGTTTAAAGATATAGATGCACATAAATTCAATGAGCATAGTTTTGAGAGAGATATAAGTCCAAATGGAATAGTTGTTGGTGAACAAATATCGGTGGATCACTATGGATATGGTTTCTTCATTAAAGGATTTTTCTAGAAGGATGGACTAAGTTGGAAAGAGGAAAATGTCTGTCTGGTGTGTCTCTTAGATGTTGAAAAAGAATGTAGCTAGGTTCAACCTTCATTATTAATATATTTGTCAAAGAATTTATAATTATTGTTCCTAACAAAAAATATATAACTATTATCAAAACAAAAAAATTTGTTAGGAAACAATAAAAATTAAATAATAATAATAAATATATAATGATGAAAAGAGTGAGACCTTCAATTTGAAAAGGTTGTATAGTATGTCTCTTCCGATGCTACAACTTTTAAGTGGACTAATATTAAATTTAAAAATAATAATAATAATAAATTCTAAATAAAAAAATTAATAAAAAAAAGCCAATGAACGAGGTTGTTGGTATTCATAGTGGAAATAAGCTAACTCGAAAAATCTACTCGGATAGATGAATAGATGGTATGTGGAGGAGAGAACATGTCTGATTATAAGGCAAAGTATTCAACGAGGTAATGAAAAGGAACCATATGGAGCGCAACTAGCCATGGAAAACTCCGGTGGAAGAAATGAAAATAGATATCTAAATAGTCATTTCTCAATTTGTATTTGACGAGAATATTTTTCTCTGCTTGCAAAAGTATATAGCACAGGTGGAAGAAATAGAAGCAACACTAGTTAGCCAGTTTAGAGGAAATGGTGTAATACCTAATTCTAATGTATGAACAAAACTTACTCAATGCAAAACAAATTCAAATGCAGGATTCAATTATAGCATGTCACGGACTCTCGGACAAGCATGTGATAGTTCAAAAGTACCGTGCTGAGACCCTCGCTAATATCTATTTTTAATCACTAGGTTGTGTATATTATAGGGATCGGAAGTAGACATAGATCACGAAATCACCTAGGGGAAGGTTCCAAACCAAATTGGAATATTAACATAGTGAGTGACATCGTATTAAACGTTAACATAGTGACGGTGACAACCCTAGTATCGATCATTTGGAAGATTGTTATGGTGATAGTGATAATAACAATATCGAGGTGTTTGGAGAGCATTAACATAGTGACAATGACAACCTATCAAGAATTTGGAGAGTGGATTTGGCATAAAGAAATATTCTCATTTGGCAAGTTTGGAGTGAAACATTTTTTTAGAAATCTGCTTTTAAGCAGAAAATACAGCTGTCTACGATTATGAATATAGCTCACAAATTTATGATGCAAAATTTTAGTCATCATTCGACATATCTCAAATGAAAATTTGAAATTAAAGTTTACTATGTGCTATAAATTTGATTTAATTTTAAATGTTTAACCATTTAATGTTTAATATTCATAAGCGCAAATTCAATGACGAGAGGATATCATACTTGGAAATTTGCGAGAATTCGCGAGATGAAGGCTGCAGCGAGGACGAAGTCGAGAGATACGCCAGAGAACGTCGTGGAGGATGCAAACCCAGAACCACTGCGAACAAAAAAATTAAATTAAATTCAAACAAAAAAAAAAATTACAAAAAAAAACGAGCAATAGCTCATCTCGTCGTCTCGGCGCAAGCACACGTGACACCCACCTCGTGGCGACAACACACCTCACAATAGAGAAACAACATAGCAACACCTCGAGGCAGAAGACAAACTGCAGAGATGGACATAAGCGAGACAAAAAAAACAAAGCAACACCTCACCTGCGTCATCGTGGCACAATAGACGACATCTCACCTCGTCACCTCACAACGAACAACACCTCACGAAGCGAGACGAACAAACGAGAGACAAACGGAGACAATGGTAATACGCCGAAACTTGTTGGGGTTGCGGGCCGATATATTTATAAGAACAAGTTCAGCCATTGTTTATTTTAAAAGGATTGGTCGCACTATTAGTTCGGCAGAACTATTGGTCAAGCAAGACTTTTGTTGTCGGTTTCCATATCAGTAAAAATATGTTTTCCCACGCCATCAATACTCAAAAATTCGATGTAAAAGAAGAATGAGTTAAGACAGCCAATTTTAGAAAGTTACAGAACCCTCGAATAGTTCGAACTTTTATAAAAGATTCGTTCAAATTATATTCAGAAAATTTTTTCCATTACGATTCTCACAAAAGTGTAACCCAACTTCTGTGGGTTTGCCGTCCTTTTGACTCCTATATGCAAGGAGGAATCGACCCTCGACACATTCAGCAAAGATAAGACGGTGAACTATGCGACATCGTGCGGACCTTTGGACACAACAAGGTTATTAATTGGGAAACGGGGTCAAAGTGCGACGAAACCTCCAGCGAGCTTCATAGACGGGGGAATCTGAGGGCCAGGAGCGGTGGGTGGATCAATCATCGTCATCATTTCCATCACCCTTAGTAACAAAAAGTTGTCGAATATCAATTACATGTGGTCAAAAATTGTTGAACGGAGGAGGACGAAATTGAGCAGCCTATGATTGGTTGAATATTTATCCAAACCCCTCATGAAAACATCTTCGGTGTAAATATATCTTGTATTGTTATATAATCAGACATACTTAATAATATAAAAATGTTTGATTTCTTATTATTTTTATTTTAGTATTTATTTTTAATAATGGTTTATTTCTATATTAGTTCTGGAGAAGTTCAATTGGGGAAATGGTTATTGAAAATGAAGTGTTATGTGTAAAGAGATTCAAGGTTAAATCCATTGATTCACATGTGCTTATGGAAGAGACATGACACTTATAGGTTATAGTGATGGTTGGATTGATATTTGTGTAATACCAACCCAATTGTTGATTCTTCTAAAATACCCGAAAAAAATATATTAATTTTATATCAAATAAAATTGTAATTAAATTATATATAAAAATATAGAAATAAAATTATAAACATATATAAAATGGTAATTAAATTATATGTAAATATATGAAATAAGATATTATATATGAGTAAAAAAGAAATTGTATTCAAAAAATATAGTATTATATTCCAATCTATACTATACCTTTGGAGAGTATAATGTAATTTACAAATTATGTTCAAATACTATACCTATAGAGAGTACAATGCCATAATTTTACAAATTATGTTAATAAAAAATTAGATGATAATATACATAAATTCAGAAATTTAATTAGAAGTATGTCCTAAAGTGCAGCCGTGTTCAAGTTATAGGCTTCCATAGCTTGGTCTAAAGTTGTCATGCCCATATCTAGTTGGTGAATTGCTACCTACAACAAATATCCATCCTCTAGGACAAAAAGTTCCCCGGATAATAAGTACCTAATTAATGTTGTGAAGAACATGAAAAATATAGCAATGTAATGAAACAAATTTTTTTTAATAACTTCCGACCCCAAAAAAAAAAAAAACTGGTTAACCTCTTTTTTTGGTTATAATAAATAATTTCTAATTATTTCATAAAATAAAACTAAATTTTTAAATTTTATAAATTATTAATATATATATATATAAACAGAAAGAAAGTATAATATTTTAATTATTAAGAGCTAAAATCGCATAAAGAAACAAATTAAACCCCCGTATTAATCTATTTGTCCATTATTTTATTCTTGTATATTTCATTTTATATTAATTAGTGATTCTTAATTAGTATTTTTTGTTATTTATTTTGTTTTATAATTAATGAATTTTTTTATTTTGAAATAGATTTCAGGAAAGGATTGAGGTTAATGTGAAGAATTGTCCACAGAAGTTTTTAATTAAGATTTAAATTTTGAATTGGAAAAGAAAAAAAAAATAGTAATATGATGCTTCAAATTTTATTCATTTTGACTTATTTAAATTAATGAATATCAATATATTTTTGGGTGAAAGAAAAAGGTTTCAGAAAAATATTTTATTTATTATCAATGATTAATCACTTTACTGCAAGAATAAGAGTTGGGAAATTCTAGATTTCATACTCGTAGTTTGTCGAAAATGAAAAGGGTAAACCTTGAATACCTTAAGGAGAAAGAGATCTTATGCTATTGTGGATCTCAACTTTCGGTTCGTCATTGCGAGAGGGAGAATTAAAGCAGAAGAGATTACCATATCATGACATTTTCTTCTAAATTTTAATCATAAGGGGTTCATAAATCAAGTCTTGTGTACTATTGTCAAGTCTCAAGGATCATATGGAAGACGAAAAGATGGATGATTTTAATCAAATTTAATATCTCTATCATTTTTAACTATAATGCAAGACATTGTTATTTTTTATTAATTTATGCATATTTGTTTTTGTTTGGATTTCATGACCAGTGTCTTCTCATGAGTTGTGTGGATTTCTTAATTGATTGTTGAATTGATTTATGTTACCTTAATAACTATTTATCGAGTTAATCTTTTATGTGTATTTATTCAATTGTTTTTAAGTTATGAGAACTATTTCAAATAGCTTATAACTCATCTTAGATCTCATGTTCAACTCACTATCATTCTATATGTTCCTAATTGTGATAGTAAGAACTACTTCTTTATCAATTGGAATATCTGGTGGGTCTAAAATAGAGGTAGATATAGATAAATTAGTTAGTTTTATTTATGTTATTGGATTAGATTGCATTTAGGTTTAGGAAAGCATATTTGAAAGTATCTTTTTTATAAGCAATTCATTCGGTGGCAATTGAGCCACTCTTGGTAGACATCACCACATGAAATAAGTATTGGCCTAATTTGGGGCCTTGGTGAGTGATGATCCCATCAGGGAACATTCCACCGATCAACGCAGGGTTGTAAAATAAATCTAATTTTTATGGAAATTGTATGCTACATTTTCTTGGTACAATGTTAACATTCAAAGAATACCTTCCTTATCTGCAAAAGTTTCAGCCATATCAATGTCCCCATATATGAGTTAATGGTATTTATGTAGGTTGTCAACCATCCACATCTAAAAATTCACACTTTACACCCATCATTTAAGCATGGATGTTATTTAATCCCAAGGTATAACATCCAAATCTAACGAATCATTACCAATTGTTGAGTCGATTGATACTTTAAGACTGACATATTTTGGAGATAAGGTAGTTGAAATTAGTGTTTCCACTCAACCCTTTTGCTTTATGATTAAAATTAAAATATAACAAAGTAGTTGAAATTAAGCGTTGCCACTCAACCCTTTCATTTTTCATGATTATAAAAAAAAATATAAGCATTTGGCCAAATAAAATTCATGGTTGTCTCCTGAAAGCGAAAAAAATAAATAACTTCCTTCTAAAATGTTTAAGGTTGTGGTTGTGCGATTGTGTTATGATCGGCGGTTCCTTTCCTTGAACATATTTTTGGGCGATAGATCTTGGGTCACTTAAAATAAAGAGGTTCACCAGTGTGGGTGCTCTAGTGCGTGTTTTGACATGTTGCGGAAAAGTTGTACTGCGACAAGGAGTAGGACCTCATGGTCCTCCAAGGGGGTAGAGGTGATGTTAGTGGGCGTGGACGATGTTGCGGGGAGACAAAATGGAGTTGGGTGATGTTTTGGAGCATGTCCAAGCCCATTCCACAGCGTGTGGTGATGCAAGTTTGGTCACCTTGGAGTCCTTTGGGCGATGCAAATTCGACTTATCTTGACTATGTTAAAGGATATATGTGAATAAGCCACGATGACCGAATGAAGGTATTTCATTCCCTCAACGATCTCTGACAAAATCAATGGGACATCCTTGGTTTCCTTGGTGTGGTAAAAGGTGCACAAACAACGCTTAGATGGCTTTGAGGTGCATTTGGACCATGTGGAGTTCCATGCACACATCGAGATTTTGATCATCTAGTTCCTTTAGGTGTTTGTCGAGCACCACATGCTCCTCTATAGTCTATTATGTTGGTTGGTTGTCTATTTATTTTGTGTGTGTTTTGGGATATTTGGCAAATGATACATGTTATTTATGTAAAACATAGTAGATTTTGCATTGCTCTCTAGCCAACAAATCGGGTAGGGTTGAGGTTGGGAGAGAAAATATATTTTCGTTTATTAAATGTAATATCTTGTGACAAATTAATAAAAAAAAATTGGCCAACAAAAAAAAAAAACAGGCAGAAAAATTGAATTATTCATCCTCCAAACTGTGGATTTATCATAAGATTCCATAAGCTTGAGTGGAATTCGTTCATTAAGGTTCAAATGTAGAGAGATGATAATCCATATATTCTTGTTCTCCTTGTCCATTTAATATTCTAAGTTCTATTGCAACTCGAGAGTTCAAATCCCAATCATCATTGAGTATAATGCTTAGGGTGATTAAGGTGATGTATTTAGTGTGCAATTATGGTTGCAAGTGTAATAATGGTGGTTTTGAATGAACCCTTTGCTCCTTTAGGAGGATCATTTTATGACCAAGTGCTTCCTTTCCCTTTGTGGATGCCACACTTATTCAAAATCGGTCATTGAACCCTTGATGGCCCATGAATGATTCCTTTAAGAAAAGAAAAACCTTAATGCTCTAAGAATACTTTCTTAAAGCATACGTAAACCATCATTATTAGCATATAGGGTGATGCATTTCAAGCTTCAACCTATGTATTAGTCAATGTTAAGGGGTGATGTGGAGTCTAGCTCGATCATAGGAGGATAATCGATGATTATTTGTTTTCAAATATTTATGTATCAACAAGCTTACATGAATTTACCCCAATATATATGCTATTCGAAATACTTGAATATGTTATCCCTAATTAGAACCACTTGTGGGGCTTAGTGTTAAAGAACCTAGGTGGCTCATGACATGTGATGCTCTTTATGGATGATGATATATGCTTAAAAATTTTGCAAGAATTGTGTGGAAAATCATAAGAATTCAATCTAGATATGAAAATAAAGTTGAGAAAAATATAACTATTTGATGTGAGATGTATCATAGATGAATGCATCAAATACATTATAAAGCATCCTTTTATCTAAGAGGTTGGAACTAGGAGTAACTATTACATATTTGTTCAATACTTGTACATAGCTCCATTTCATTTTCATGCAATAACACAAATATGAACATGAACATAAGTAAAAATGTGTCATTAAATAGCCTTGAAATTTAATGGGAGTAATAATAATGCTTCATTTTCACTATCCTATTAAGATGTTGTCAATAATAAGATTTTTATTTAAACCTTAATGGGAATAATATGATGCTTCACTTTCATTATCCCATGAAGGTGTTGTCAATAATAAGCTTCTTCTTTAAATGTAAACCAAAAAAAAAAACATTCATTAAACTATAGTTCTGTAAGAACCATTTATATAAATCCTAAGCTTCCTTAACCTAAGCCTTTAAAACATGTTAGGGAAAATAAAATATCCAGAATCAATAGCTGTCCTTATGGAGGCTTGTCACACACACTTACACATATTCATCAAACTAATGCATAGGTGATTCATTTATTCATTAAGATGAATATCTTTATCTTATGGTAGATTTAGGTTCGATTTTACCATATACAAAGTTACCACATCAAGTTATGTCTACATTTAAAAAAATACAAGGGTATGGATGATCATACATGATGAAATAAATTACCAATAGAATGGGACATGGGTGTCACGTTATAAAATGTTAAATATGAAACAAGTGTTGTGCAGCAACCAGTATTCCCTGCTGGTGTTTAACACACATTTTAGAAATGCACTGCACCTATCACTAAATACATTGGTATACCAGAAACCTCTTCGAAGCATCAAGGCAGAGATGTGAGGTTGTTGGCCTTCAATTGTGTTAAGTTAAATCACCAAAATAACAACACCCAATGAGACATACGAAGATGAGTTAATGAAATAAATCTTAGAGCTCATTGTAGAAAGCATCTAGGACCTGGGAGAGATGAACAGTCCCTCCTTTTGCAAGGAGAATTTTCCTTCCCAGATTTATTTGAACCTGAACCTGGGATTGGAGATGTGCAAATATTTTTTTTGGTCATTTCTTACCATGCGTTTTTCTAGATGTATGTGTTTCCATGAAAAAGAAAATGATGTCATCTCGCAGGAATTATTGTCCGCTTTTCTCATGAATTTGAGAAGATAAATGAGGAACTCTTCACCATATGCAAACTTGAACCCTCTGACCATATTTGAAGACAAATTTCCACCTGAGCAGGAAATTCATTGTAACTGTCTACACCATGCAAAATTGTTGTTCATGACATTTGTAGACCATGGAAACCAAAGATTAATGTTAATAAATATGAAAGTCCTGCTCAAGAACCTATGATAACAGATAAGGGTACAACAGAACCAACTGCATCACTTTGAATGATCCAAACTTTCAGGTTGTAAGTTGTCTGATAACTTTCCTGATGGTCAGCATAATGAATCTTTTAATGACAAAGAAGATGCCTTATACGAATAAGAAGTGAGGTTGATCTTACGTTGGTAAGATTATTTTCACATGTAACAAATTTGGTCGTTCTTAGTGGAACGTGATTAATATTGAGTTCATTTAGTCATAAATTCGAAGTCAACGACTGCTTAATCTTGAATTGCCTCAGTCATAAATTCAGCTAACCCATTTTAGATTGGTGACGTGGTGAAGTTTCGCAAGTTGTGTTCTGTCCATTGGCCTCGTCGTCTTAACATGTTGGTTACCTAACACACCCACTTGTCCCATGACTTGGATTACATGGTGAATCGGTTCGTTGTGTGGAAGTGAAAAATGAGCAGACGTGATGCACCCACTTGTCCCCTGTACCCACTTATCACTGCTCCACTCAATCAACAGCCAGTGAGCATCTTATTCCATGGCTGAGAGAGTATAATGATAACGAGATTTGGGATCTGCGGAATGCTTAAAATGTATAGTTACGGCCATGGCACTTTGGAGTTTAAGGGGAGATAACAAGTTTGAATCTAGCCACCGTATGGTTACGACCACGGCGCTATGGGTTTACTGTAGACAACAAACTCGAATCTGGTGACTTTATTGAAATAAACGCAAATAAACAAGAAGGGGCTCTCAGTATAGCTAGGCTACATTTTTTTTATCCGTGTGGGAAAAAATGCAAAGAACAATTCCTTGTACACATTTCCATTTTCATTTGGTTGGCAAACAATGGAATCAATGTCAGTGCATTGTTTGAGTTGAATCTAAAGGATCACAGGAGAAGGGAAAACACAAGTTGTATCTATTTGGACTTGGCACTTGAGATTCTGGTAAGTTATTTACTCTTTATTGTTTCATTTTGGATTAACTCACTTGGAACTTATATAACATCAAGTAACAACACGCCAACAGTCCACCAAGATATTTGATAATCATAATTAATAGAAGATAGTTAATACTAGACAGGAGATGAACCAAAGTGTTTCTTACATAACCTTAGGTATCCCTTAGACATCCTAGGGATTTTCATGGGATATAAACCAAACTTACTCTCACAAAACATCAAATATCTCGTCCGAGGGCTTGCCCCATACTCATTCTCATATTTCTAAAAGTTCATTTAAAAAAAATGCAGCCACAACAAGCACAGATAATATGGAATTGGATTATACCTAAGACATGATTTTATTATTATTATTACATAAAAATATATTTACAAATACTAGTAACTAAGGCGCTTAGCTGGTGAATAAATTCATGATGTAGCATAAAATGATTTAGGTAAAATAACGACAATCTTATTGCTATCTTAGAGGGCATGAAATGGGCTCGGTATTTTTCCATCATATTTATTTGCACCTACGATAATGACATAGAATATCTGCAAGCCCAAAAATATAATATAAGAAAGCCTTGGTAGAAGGAATAATCTACCCACAATAGCAATTTTTTGGGCTTTAACGCTAGTATAAAAGCAAGATAGGAAGGTATCAATGATCCAAATATTTTACTTACGGAATCAACGATGCATACAGAATTGCACTGAAAAGAGCATGTAACCAAATAACATAAACACATGAAAAATGCGGAAATTAAAAGCAGCCATGAGATCAAAGGTGCAAGACAATTTGATAACAGAGTTCACCCAATTTGGGCTACATCTCTGCGCCCTGCTCAATGTGGGGAGGCCCCTTTCATTAAATGGAAGCAAAAATAAAATACAAGCAATTACACAATGACACCTTATACCTCCACTTCCGGGTATGGCCTGAAAATGTAGACCTTTGTTGGAGAAACGGGTTGCACGGTTGGATTCTTGGTGAAAAATCGTGAAAAATTACTGTAAATTTTACCACATTCTGACACCGACACTTCTGGACCCCAAAGGAATATTTTGCCGACATCAAAAAATACCTATGCGTTAAGGTTCTGCTCCTGGAACCCGACGTCAAGGTTCCATTGGTCGTGGTTCCACCCTAGTTGGAACTCCACTCCACTCTCGCTCCTCCTCAGTCGAATGGCGAAGTGTTTTTCTTATACAATTTTCCGAATGAGAACTTCAAAGGATGGGTCATTGGCTGAATTAGTTGGAGAAGTCATATTAAGGCATGCGATTGGGGGAGGTCTTGGGGTCCAACCTGCGAGACCCCCCATTATGTCTCCTTCGCATTTTATTTTTGGAAATGGTTGTATCATTGGTAACGGAGTCGCCTGTTTGGGGGGCTGGCCCACTGGTTCAGGCAAGTTCAAACCCCGTTGGCCCCTCGTCATAGTTAACGCTTGTTGGCAAAGTGCAGGTCGCCGTGCTTTGGTAGTATGGTTTAAAACATATATATAGTTGGAGGGTGGTGGGGTTCGTGGCCGACAACTGGAGCAATATATATATATATATATATATATATATATATATATATATATATATAGTTGGACGGTGGCAGGATTGGTTGCCTACTACCTTATTTTTAATTTTTTTTATATATTTGGAACAAGGCGGTTAAAGATTCCGTTGGCCAAAATTGAGGTCACCAAAAAAATTAAAGAGGCGACTAATTCACTCATTTCGATCGTTGGATTCTGTGTTTTGATCCTTTGCCAAATTGTGCCTCGTTAGTGACTACCACTGGGCCTAGTTTGACTAAAAATTTGACTAGGCATAACTTTCACATACAAACTTGCTTTGAGGTGTCATTAACTTTGTTGTAAATATTGCAATGAGATCTTTGATTTGAACCTAATTTCACTTCAATCTAGTGACTTTTATTTTTGAGCTATTTTTGGATTTTGAGCATTTCTAGAGCCACTTGGATCATTCCTCCCCACTAATGATATTTTGGGCCGCCAAAATATTTATCAGTCACTTGGAAAGTGATGGAATTGTTCCCTCACTTTCTCCTTTTTAATCCAACAGGCTTTACTTGAATGCATTCCCTTGAAACTAATATGAAGGTACTCCACGTCTCCCCATCATGAAGTCATAGTCTTCCATTCAAGGATGATATACTCAGGTAGTTTGTCTAGGTATTCAGGTGAAAATTCATCCACTATAGGAACCTATACAACCTTTTCAGTTTCCATGATCAAAGGAGCCTCATAAAGCTTCAATTTTTAAGCGTTCATCATTGAATACATTTGCATGTATGCTAGAAAATCGAGACGAAAAGAATTGTCTCCAATATTTTCTAATATGGTGAATGGGCCATATCAGATTGGTCTCAACTTCTTTCATTACCCTTTCATATTGTCTTTCTTTGATGTGGAGCCACACCCTCTCTCCAACCTAGAATTGGTGATCAATATGGTGCTTGTCATATATGGATTTGTATCGATCTTGAATTTTCTCCAAATGCTCCTGCACTCCCCGGTGAACCATTTGAATTCGATGAATAAAATTTCATGCTTTGTCCTTATCATCTTTCCCACTGGAAACTTAATCTCTCCCAAAGACCATGTCTAAGGGATATTTTGGCAAATATCCAAATCATGTCTCGAACGGTGAACTTTGAGTGGATGAAAGCATTTCCCTATTGTATGCATGTTGTACAAAACGGAGCTGCTCATCTCACAACTTGAGATGCTTGCCACAATAGCCCCAGAGTAAATCTATCATTGGGGGGTTGAAAACATCTATTTTTCCATCGGTTTGTGGATGAAATGTCATGCTCCTCTTCAGCTTGGTATCCATCATTCTCCACAAACTCCTCCAAAACTCTCCAAGGAAACGAGAGTCTCTATTAGACACAATGGATGTGGGCATCCCAAAATGGACCCATACAAATTAGAAGAAGAGATGTGTAGTCTTCTCTGCATTTACTTGCCTTTTAAAAGGCATTAAGACACACATTTTTCTAAATCGGTCCACAACGACATACAAATAGTCATGACCTATCCTAGACATAAGAAAACTACCAAAAAAATCCATTGACACACTTTCCGATGGACAACTCAGAACAAGGAGTGGTGTGTAGAGCCCTAATTTTCTATTAAAGGGATTGCAAATTGAACACAACACACATCCTTTTACATATCGAGTCACAATATTTTTCATGTGAGTCCAATAAAAAAACCTATGTAAATGTCACAAAGTTTTTCCTACACCAAAATGACCCAACACAAGAGAGGTATGTGCCTCTATGATTACATGTATTATTTCATTGGTGGGAATAAAATTTTTTCCAAGATGGTACAACAATTTTTCCTGCAAATGGTAATTTACCACTTGTGATCCATGAATCATCTTTGCATAAACCTATTTAAAATCTCCATCATCAACATATTGTTCAACATAAATTTCAAAAGACAAAGAAGTATTTTGGAAAACTATAGATGCAAAGATAGGAGGGTGATTAAGCATATATGCCACTTTGTTGCTATTTCCCTTCTTGTATTTGATTACCAAGTGGCCCCATTTGGAGGAATCCCATCCATCGGAAATGATACGCTTGTTGAAGCTTGGTTAATTTTTACTAGAGGTTTTGCAAGGGCTAGTGATATGTGTGAATGACCGTTTCCTTGCCAATCAAATAGTGCTTCCACTTTTTCATGCTTTAAACTAAGGCATGCATCACCTTGTCATATGTGGGATAATTCACAACAGCTTGAGAGAATTTCTATGAATGGTAACATACATGTTTCATTTGTTGCATCAATATTTCTCCCATGGAATACCCACTGGCACCGGTCTCGATCTCAAAAGGTTGTTGGAGGTCTGGTAAGGCCAAAAATGGTGTGATGTTGATCTTTTCTTTTAGTGTATCAAAGGATTTTTGTTGCTTTCTTCCCCACTAAAATATTTTTCTCACACTTGTCAATGCATTTAAGGGGGGTGCAATGATGGAGAAGTTGGAAATGAATCTTCTCCAGTATTGTACTGCACCCAAAAAGCTATGAACCTATGTAACATTGGTTGGTTTAGGCCAATTTAAAATCACATCAATTTTAGAAGGATATATTTTTAATTGTCCATCCCCAACAATGTGACCTAAGTAAAGAAAAGAGGTATTTCCAAACTCATACTTAGAAATTTTTACATACAATTTTTTCTTTTGAAAAACTTCAAGCACCTTTTTAACATGACTCACATGATCTTCCCATGTCCTACTATAAAAAAATGTCATCAAGAAACACAAGTACAAAATCATTAAGAAAAGGCTTGAAAGTGTCATTCATCGCCCTCATTAATGTGATCGGAGCATTGCATAGTTTGAATGGCATCACCAACCATTCAAACAAACTATGTTTTTTCTTGAATGCATTCTTCCACATATCCTGTTATGCAATCCTAACCTGATGGTAGCCATTGCGCAAGTCCAATTTTGTGAAATACACAACCTTTTTTAATTAATCTAATAAATCATCAATGTGAGGGAGAGGGTACTGATTCTTCGTTGTTATTTTGTTGAGTGCTTTGTAGTCCACGCACATCCTCCATGTGTTGAGATTGCAACAAGATGATGAGCTTAGTGGAAAGGAGTCGCCTTCACTAAGTGGGCCCGCAGGTTATTTTTGGCGCAAAGTCTATTTTTAGACATATGGATCATGTTCTATATGGTTAGGGATGCTATTTGTGGATGGTTGGTCAATTTGGAAAAATAGATGGACTTCTATTTTTAGACGTATTGGGTGGAATCTATTTTTAGATTGCTAGTCTAAAAATAGATATGTCGAATATTATTAGCTCTTAATAATATTTAGACTCTAAACATTATCTTATTCTCTTGGAGCACTTCAGTTAAGTGCATAGATGTGGCACGAAGTACAGCGAAGGAATTACGCTATTCCTAAGGGTTATGTGGAGCTATTGCATGGATACTTCGGTTAGATTCATGACGAGTTTGGTGGAGTTGATTGAGGAAGTTAATTGGAGTTGTATTGAGTTTAACTAGCTATAAACATAGTTGAGCTATTTGTATCTAGTTTAAGCTGATTATTCAATTAGTGAGAGTGGTGTGAATTAATTATTAATTAATTCACTAATTATAAACTCATAAAATCAACTAAAGAATGCATTAGTTAACTTCGGTGCATGGATAGTTTCGAGTGGAACCCGGTGCAAGAATAGGTGAAAGAACGGGTTAACTATCGGTTGGCGATATCTTGTGCTATTTATGTACATAGATAGGTGGAGAAGCCCATGGGGATTGCGCCGGTTCAAGCCGAGTGGTTTAAATATTTAATGAAGCCATCCCATAGCGGTGAAAATGCAATAGAAGTTTGGCTATCAAGTGGCAAAGGTGGAGCATGTGTTTTTTGCTAGATCTAGCTTGATGAGTGTAGCAATTGAGGGTGCGCATGAGAGCTTGTGAGGAGCTTTTGTACTATGATTGTTATGATCTCCATGACATATAATATCACAGATAGTTGAGGTTTTCGGCTTTTAAGCTTTCCCATTAAATCTTGTGTTAATATGTGTGATTTTTTGTGGTTTTAATGTGTGTGCATGTAATTTATTTTATTTCCGCATGTGATGATCAATGGTAGAAGAGATTACGTATTTATGCATGTAGGCTAAAATAGTGTGTGATCGGGAGAATATCGATGAATAATATCTCGGTTATTAAATTTCTACATGGTATCGGAAGCGATATTGATCATTGGGCAATTTACGAAACATTGAAGGCGGACAGGTTTGTCTTTGGTGGAATTCGAATTTGCAGTAGTGTTTTCTTGGTGTTGAAGTTGAGATGTCTTTCGATGGATTGCGATTGGAGTATGCCCTTGAGGCTCGAATTATATTGCATGGAAGGACGAGGATGGAGACGGTGCTAGATGATAATGGGTTTGAAGGAGTTCATAGATGCGAAGTCCCAAAGCCTACTTCTGCGATCTTGCCGTACTTGACGCATGGCAAGAAGACGACAAAGTGTCAAAGGATACATTGGAGGGTGTGAAGGATCACATGGTGTCCGGCCTTCATGGTAAGGCTTCTCCATTCTTGATGTGGAAAGCCTTGACGGTTATTCCAAAGCAAGAGTGACCGAGGAGAGTTGGCTCGGATAGACTCGAAACATAAAGATAGAGAAGAACGGCGGCCGGTGGCAATAACGGTACCTTACGAAGTTCATCCAATGCGGGGATGAGGCCGGGAAGTGTGGGGGTGGCCCCGGTGATGACCGGGACTTGGTGAGCTTGGCTCTCCTAGGGCTACGAAGAGTTGGCACTCCTATCGGGACTCGTCGTGGTGGGAGAAATTTCTAGGATGGAGCGACTTTGGTTGGATCTTGTGCAAGAGGAGATAAGGCGAAGTACGGGGACGGATCTTCATCAAGAAATCTGATGAAGAGAATTGCGCTTTGGTGCCAAAGAAAAGAAGGGGAAGAGCAGAAAGCTTCTCCAATCGGTGCGAAAGGCGAAGCCGGGGACATGTCCAAGGGTGAAGTGCTCGCGTACCAACACGGACATTCGCCATAATTGTCCACAGAAGAAGAAAAATAAAGCGAGCTGCTGGGCTTGCGGTTGGAGAGGCTAATAGCCTCGCAGGTTTGGTATGTTTTCAGCGATCGCATGCTTGGTTTCAAGTGTGATGGGTTCGGTGTGGTTTCTTAATAGGTGGTGCGTCTTTTCACATGACGAGGAGATTGAGATTTGTTTCTTGTCTGGATAAGAAAGATCTTGGAGTGCACATCGAGATGGGCGATGATGGAAACCAGATACGATGCGGCGGTATCGGTACCATTTCCTTTGAGAGGGTACGTGGTATAGGATTGAAGGAAGTGATGCATGTTCCGGGATTGAAGAAGAATCTTATCTACGTAGCGTGTTAGAGGCAAAGGGATATGATGTTGTCTTTAGCGAGGAAAAGGCTTTCTGCGCGATAAGAAGCGGTGAGACACCGGAGGATAGGGGTTCGGAGTTAGAACCTCTATCAATTGCGGAGTAGATGGATGCGCGACAATGGCGATCAGGCGAAGAATTGGTGAGCGGGATTATGGCGATTTGTACCGGAGATTGGGCCACCTTCACCATGGAGCTTTGAAGATCTTGCGATTTCTTGGGCTTCCTAAGAGCGCTGCTAACGCGGTCGGATCAGTGCAAGGGGTGTACCTTGGGAAAATTTGTGAAAGCCACCTTTCACGAGAAGGATAATCGCGCCACGGCAGTCCGCCGAGAGAATTCACCGCATATGTGTGTGTGGACCTTTCTCGGCGACTTCGGCAATGAAAGCACATGTATTATGTGATATTTGTTGATGATTTTCTCGGCAGGAGGTGCCAAGTCTTCTTCATGCGAGAAGAAGAGCGAGACATACTGAGACACGACGAGTTCAAGGCCTTCGAGGTTTGAGAAAGAATCGGGGGAAGCGAGTGAGGCTCTGGGAAGCGGCTTGATGGTGGTGAATTCATCTTTGGCGGGTCAAGGACTTTTGCGGCGCGAGAAGGGTCGAAGAGAGCTCATAGCACCTCATAACCCACCCGGCGAACGGGGTTGCGGCGGAAACGAACGATCGTGGGTGTTGCACGAGGTGATGTTGCATGATCGGGGGCCTACCCATTCACTTGTGGGCGGGCATCTGTCTTGCGGTATATGTGCGAACCGTTTTCCTCACGGGATAGCAGCTGGTACACGGGAGGCGTTTTACGGTAAGAATGATATTCCCATTTGAAAGTTTTGGTTCACTTGTTTACATTCACGTGACGAAGGATGTCGGGGAAGGTAGGACGAACTACGGAGGTTGGGATGTTGTGGGGTACCTTTGATACACCCCCAAAACTATCGTGTGTATTTTACCCGAGACGATCACTGAGCTGTTGTGCGACGGAATGTCAAATTTTAGGGAGGGAGAAAGCCATGAAGTGTTCGACGAGAGGAGCCACACTTGCATGCGGATGAGAGACTATTAGTTCCTAAGGATGAGTCTGGGATGTGGATCAGCCACAATGAGGTTCATGGGTGAGGAAGGAGCCACTCGGGTGGCAACCATCAAAGGGCGGAAGGCGCACTACGGGCGGGCGGCGGCTCAAGATGTAGAGAAGGTTGTGAACGCCTACATCGGTGCAAGCCTGAGATAGTCACACAGTCGGTACTGGATATGGATCTTGTGAGCAAGTGTATCGTGAGGAGCCATCCTCTTTCGAGGACTGTGGAGGACTTCGCATGGGTAGATGCCATGGTGGAAGAGTATGATTCGATTGTCGAAAGCAGTGCATGGGAGATTGTCCCGAGACCGGAGGAAATCGGTGGTGGGTTCGAGATGGATCTACAAAGTGAGCGGGAAGTTGATGGGAGTGTGGAGAAGTACAAGGCAAGATTTGTTGCTAGGGCTTTTCACGGAGATGGGGGATCGATTATGAGGAGACCTTTGCACTTGTCGCAGGTATTCTTCCATCAGGACGATTCTTGCTCTCTCGGCGCATATGGGGTGGCACATTCATCGGATGGATGTGAAGGCTCGTTCCTCAGCGGGTCGTGAGGAGGAGGAGTGTACATAGAGCAGCCCGAAGGTTCGAGATCTTCAGCAGGCCAGTCGCATGTGTGCGGGCTCCAGAGGAGCCTTTGTATGGGTTGAAACAGCACCTCGTGCTTGGTACACACGGATGAACGGTTATTTCACTTAGGACCTTGGATTCTCCAAGGAGTGAGGCGGGGATCCTAACCTATACCGGATTGTGGTGGAGGGTAAGTTGGCGATCATTGTACTTGTAGATGATTTTGACGAGGTGATGGTATTGATACTCTCATGCAAGGAGGATCTTGCAAAGAGTTTGAGATGAAGGAATTGGGCCTCCTTCATTATTTCCTGGGATTGGAAATTTACAGCGTAGCAGTGGTGAATTTATTTGTTTCTCGGGGTAAGTATGCCGGGAATCTTTTGGAGAAGTTCAACATGCATGGTTGCAAGCACGGTGATACTCCTCTTCTGGTGGTTGGAGGAAGGAGGATGCTAACCAATGGAGGTAGTGGATGCCAGCATTTATCGGCAGTTGGTGGGGTGGCGCTTATGTATACGTTGATACATTCGACATACGATATGCTATTAACCGGCTTTCACAAGCTATGGTTAAACCTACCAAGCTCTTTTGGAAGGCGGGAAGCATGTATTGAGATATCTCATGGGCATCGGGATATGGATTGTGAATGCAGACGGTCGGATGAGGTGAAGCTATGTGGCTTCACGGATGCGGAGTGGGTAGGGAGCCCAACGGACGAAAGAGCACATGCGGAGGGATTTTCGGTATCGGGTCGACGGCGGTTTCTTGGTACGATGGGCAGATCCGCGACACTCGATTCGACGAGGCAGTATGGCGAGTTTGGTGCATGCGGGCGCTATGGATGAGGAAGTCTGTGGTCGGGTTGTTCGGTTCACACTTAGAGCCCTCTTGTGATTTATTGTGATAATTAGAGTTGCATAAACTCCTGGATTAATCCAATATTTTACATATTAGATCTAAACACATTGGCTGTCCGTGCTCACTCATCATATCGGAGATTGTGTGTACGGCGGAAGGTCATCGCTACTTTCATACATTCTACGGAGGATCGGGATGCGATATCTTGGCGAAGACGCTCACGGGAGAAAGGGCCCGAATACCACGAAATTTGAGGGATAGGGGTTGCGAGATAATCCATATCTTGTTGAGAGGGAGTGGTGATGTTGCAACAAGATGATGAGCTTAATTGGAAAGGTAACATGACTATGAAATTTGGGCGGGGAATATTTTGGCGCAAAGTTTATTTTTAGTGTATATTTTAGACATATAGGTCATGTTCTATAGGTTGGGATCTTATTTTGTGGATGATTAGTCCAAGTTGGAAAAATGATGGACTTCCTATTTTTAGACATATTAAGGCGGAAGTCCTATTTTAGATTTCAGTCTAAAAATAGATATATGAATATTAACAGCTCTTAATAATATTTAGACTCTAAACATTATCTTATTCTCTTGGAGCACTTCGATTAAGAGTGCAGATAATAATACAGGAAATTTGTGAAGGAATTACGCTATTCCTAAGGGTTATGTGGAGCTATTGCATGGATACTTCGGTTAGAACTCATGGCAGAGGTTGGGTGGAGTTGATTACTTGAGGAAGTTAGTGGGGTTGTATTCGGTTTGCTAATCTAAACATAGTTGAGCTATTTGTATCTAGTTTCGCTGATTGATACAATTAGTAGTCGTTGTGGTGTTTATTGGTCAATTCACTAATTATAAACTCATAAATCAGCTATAGAATGCATCAGTTAACTTCGGTGCATGGACGGTTTCGTGGGCGATTGCAGAATAGGTGAAAGAGCGAGGTTAACTATCGATTTGTAGCTATCTTGTTACTGTTACTTCCTGGATGCAGGTGGAGTAGCCCATGAGTTACGCGGTTCAATGGAGTGGTTTATCTATTTAATGAAGCCATCCCATATCATTGAAAAGCATAATGAGAGGTGGCTATCAAGTGGCAAAAGATTGGAGCATGTGTTTTGCTAGATCTAGCTTGATAGTGTGTAGCAATTGAGGGTGTGCATGAGAGCTTGTGAGGAGCTTTTGTACTATGATTGTTACATGATCTACATGACATATAATATACATGTAGTTGGGGTTTTCAGCTTTATTTTCATTAATCTTTGTGTTCATGTGTATGATTGTTGTGGTTTTCAATGTGTGCATGCAATTCGTTTTGCTTCCGCATCGATGATCGGTGGTAGAAGAGATTGTATTACCATGACTAAAATGGTGTGTGATCGGAAAGTCACTAAGACAGATAATATAGTTCCCAGTAAAATTTCTACACATGTTTTCCATCCTTCTTTAAGGGCCAACCCACAATGAGTGTTACATGGAGAATAACTTGGTCTTATGACCCCTGGGTTCAACAATTCTCACACCTGCTTCTTTATCTCCTCGGTCCAATTTGTTGACAACATGTACATACTAATATTTGGTAAAGGAACATCCTACTGCAAGTGGATCTCATGTTAGATTTCACGAACCCACTTGGTTCTTGAAAAATCTCATTATATTTATAAACAATTTCATACAATTATTTTTTATGAGTGGGATCACAACCTTGGAAAGCTTCATATTTCTCTGCATATTTTTCTCTCAAAACCATGAGCATGCACCCTTTGTTGGAATTTACCAATCTCTTCATTTGACATGAACTTACAAGACTAAAATTGATCTTGGCACGATGAGCTCTAACAATATTCCACCTCATCTTTCGTGAGATACAGTACTTGTTTTCATGGTTAAAGAAAATTTCTCCTGACATAAAAATATGGACTCCCCAATACAATGCCACATATATCCAACGACACAACATCAAGATCAAGCTCATCTACTAGTTTGGATGCAATCACAAATCTAGCCTTACATTGTTTGTTACATGTAATTTTGCTTTGCCACACACACAACCAGGAGTGTAAGGTTTTAGATGAGGCTTGGTTTCCAATGCTAATGTCTTAACCAAAGTTATGAAGTAGTTACACTTGCTTTGGGTAGGCAGGTTCCTTTATTATGTTTCATCACAACTCTAATGTGGAACAATTAATTCCTCTTTAGTTCATTAACAAGAGACTCATTTGAAGTACTTGTACGTGCATGTAATTCATAATTTTCATTAGCATGATGAGAAATTTTATCTTCTATTCCCATTGTTGTGATCTGTGTTTCATCACCAAAATCAGATCCAAGGTCCTGTTGCATGGTTTCCACCATATTTCCTTGCCCTTTCCACAAAATCTCTTTGGATAAAACTCCGAATGCAACTTCCAACAATGTTCATCATCTTTTCCTTTCCCTTTCCTTTTCCTTTGAACTTGTCATTATGGGGTTTGAAAGATGATTTATTTGATTGATCTTCTCTGTCATTCTTGCCCCTACTTTCAAGGTGAATGGCCTTCAACCTGACCGCATCAATAATAGTAGGATCAAACAATAACAAAGAATGCATGATGTAACTATGCAAAGCACCAATATATTTTGTTATAATTTCTAGCGAATCAAGTGGAGTTTTCAAGTTTAAAGCTTGTTTCTTAAACTCTCCTATGAATATTTGTACATTTTGGCCCTTTCCTTGTCTCAAATATTTCCATTCCGTTAAATCTTTTTTTTGATAACCCAAAGGATAAAACTAATCTTTTAATGCATAAACAAAATTGGACCAAGAAGAAAGGATATTACTCAATTTTTTTCTACCTTTCTACAAATTTCTCTCCCACCAAATGAGAGTGGTGTCAATCATCCGGAGAGATGCTAATTGGATCTTAGCCTCATCTTCCTCGATATGTTGAATCCGGAAATAGACCTCGATCTGTCTAATCCAATTTTTAATTTCTTTGCATTACATTCTCCATTATATGTGGTAAAATCAAACTTTACATCTAGCTTAACAAATGGCTTCTTAGATGTATTTCTATAGTGCCTGTTAGTATGATGATAAGTGGAAGAAGGAGAACTGTCACTGGTGGATGGAGAGGGAGGAGGATATTCTCCTCCATCTCCATGGTGTACATAGGCATGATCATGGGGTTATTTCTTATCGTGCTTAATTTTCTTCTCATATTGATTTGTATGAGATCTTAATGTAAATTTTCTTGAGGTCGTGTAAATTGCAAGTGTTCAAAATTGAGTTTTTGTGAGATTTTATGTTAAATTTTTACACACATAAAGCTTGAATTAAACTCTGAAATAGTAGAAAACAACACACAAATACACCATAAAAATAACCACAACACAACAAGTGATGTTAGACATCTCACCCATCTGGGCTATACTCTATGGTCAACTTCCCGATGGCTTGGCCCTATATTATTATGCTTAAAAATGGTGATTACGTCATTTTACAGTGCTCCAATGGCTTCAAAACCTATTCCATTAGCTTCAGAACTATCAAAAATGTCCTTCTAGCCTCTTTCTGCTCCCAAATTGGTCAAAAACTAAAGAAGTTATGAGCCTCCCTAGCTTTGTTGCTAGTCGCTCTACAAATTCCCCAAAATCTGGAATCGTCCTATAATTTCGCCCTGAATTGCGCTAACAGAGAGACAATTTAGTGGATTTTTGACGCAATTTGTGGGATAGTTAAAATGCAAAATAACGCCATAAATCCGAATTTTGTTACATAGTCGAATTAAAAAAAAATAATTACAAATTGGCGGGTTTCCTCCACCGCGACTGTGGTTACCGGACCATGGTCGTATGGTATATAATATGGGGTGTTACACTATTTTTTGCTCATCTAACCTATTATCATTAGATGAACCCAAGTACACCATGTAAGACCAATTTTACCCTAGGTAAAATTGATTTCACTATGTGAAATAACTTAGTAAAACACCTTTATTAAGTTATTTATGGTCTAAACAGGAAACCCCAAAGGAAATAATAAACAAATCTATATTTGGTTATATTTCCTCAAGAAATAATTAGTTAAACATCAATTTAAAGTGTATCCCTAGTCACTGTTAACCTAGAAAACAGAAATAAATTAAACCCAAATGTATTTATTTGATTATTTCCTAGGAATATTATTTAATCCTTATTTAAATAATATTCCTAGTTAAATTTGACTAAATCATTTATAAATAATTAAATAAATGTTATTTATTTAATTATATTTCCACCATTCCTTAAAATAATAAATAAAGAGCATTTATTTATTTATAAATAAAGGATTTGACCTAAGTCAAAAATCCTTTCCCTCAATAAATATAATAAAATATTCCTAAAAAGGTGGTTCAAATTTGATTAATAATATTTTATTCATACTGTAATTCTAGAAGACCCTAATATTTTGTTATAAATAGAAAGTTTTCAAATCATTGTCACCTTTCATTACATTGAATCCTCTAGATCTATACTCTTGATTTGACTTTGAACCAGCTATGTTGTCACATTCTTCATCACTACTTGCTTTCATGAGCTCCCTTTGAGTTCTATGTCTGCTCTGGGTTTTCTACACCAACAGAGAAAATTTTAGATCGAAATCTTGAGGAATTTCAAGAACTGTCCCATTGAGAGAATTGGAAACACCTTTCTTGTTTTCCTCTCGGGTGCCCTTTAATATAAAATTCTTTCAAATATATTGTTCTTGTCTTGTCTATTGGATGCATGGAGCAACATTTTCATTTTCTTGCTTGTGTCTTTTATGCATGAATACGGATTGTGCGGCTTTATTTGGATCAACTAATTGTAGATTTAAAGATATTGACGGTCATAATCGATATTAAGGCTATTTTTTTATGTAAAAGCTAAAGTGGTCTTTTTAGACGAAAGATTCATACTAACAATTAGCGACTCCACATGGGTTTTTATTTTGCGATGTTGTCGTTTTATATATTCTGCATATCCCGGCTATTTCGGACACGAGGTTTCTCTTGAGTTTGTTTTTCCTATTTTTAACGGGTGTTTTTCACCTCAAAAACCCTCAAACATCAAAATTTTTAACTTTCGATGAGTTTCGCCTTATTGCGGGACGGACATCGGCCACGAAATTTGAGACGATAATTTTTTTTTTTCGAAATGCAACGCCGAGACCGAATTTGAAGGTCGCACTTATCGGCCCAAAACCCCTGCCAGGCACGGCCTAGAGGGGACACTTTTACGCCCCAAAACTACGACTTAGATGGCGAGTCAGAACCTGCGCTTGCCCCTTTCTACACTTGACAGCACCGGGTTTTGTCTGGCTTAAATGGGGGTTTCCCGGCCTTTGTCTGCTTAGTTTAGACACATTTACGATCTGCATTTCACTCAGCAGGTAGAATCTTTCCCTTAGGGCTTTAGTACCCTCCACCTTATGTGGAAGAGTTTTAGGTGTTTTAAGACGTGCGAATTTTCATAGTTTGACCTTGTTCTTTTCGGATTTGATATATTTTCATATCCCTTTAGATCATCTCTTCTCCCTTTGAATCACCTCATATAGTTTTGTTTGGGTTTACCTCTAAGTATGCCTCACTTGTCCCTTCTACAGCTGACTGATTTCCCCTTTGTTGCAGCAACGCCTCTGCCTCTTTGCTCTTTTACACCTCTCTTTTCGACGGACTTCTCCTTCTAGATCACACATCCTCACGACCTTAGATATATTGGCCTCTTTTTAGTGTGTTTTGATTATATTTTTTCCCTCTTTTTATACTGGTTACAGAGGCCACCTTCTTGGGTTAAGATTGATGCATTGTTAATTGTTAATTTTCTATTATTTGACCTTATTTACTATTTCTAACGATTTATTTTATTCAATTGAGCACCGTTTTCTTTTACTCTCAAAATGTACGGGTTTAAAAAATTTAAAATTAACACACGCCACACCTTGAACCTAAGTGAAGAAGAGCACAATTCTAACAACGTAAAAGAATTTAAATCAATTGACACGCACCTCTACTGCCCTTGTTTCGACATTGACATCACTTGATTCTACACCTCCTGCCTTTGTCGGTTTCTTTATGCTTCTTCCTTTGTCTTGTCATCATTGCGCCCCAGGGTGTATATCCGGGAGCTTCTTGGCCTTCACCCTCGGTTTCCGGTTGGTCGACGCTCCTTCCACCGTCGTTGAGTTAGTCCTCCCCCAAGTCCGCGCCCCGACTCATCCTTCGATTCTTTGGGTTCTCCCCTCGCCACAGTTTCTCCCCATTGCCTTCACCATGTACGGTCCGAGGACTGATACTAGCGACAGCACGGCCCTAATGCGGGGCTACATGCTAGCGAATGGCCCCACGGAACTACCTCGGCGCTCCCTTGCTCCGCCATGGCGGGCCCTGGTCTACGATTTCAATTAGTTGATCAATGTTTCCCATCCGCCACCGTGTTGGTTGGCCTACTATGCCGACGGCTCTCGACGTTCTAGGGTTGAGGAGGCCTTGCTAGAGAAGGATCCCTCCAACCATATCGATCTTTCACATGTGGGTGTTCCATGGCCATTCCATTCTGATGGATTCCATGTCTTAGATTGTTCAACACACGCTTGGGCGAAGGCTTCTGGTGGGTGTCGTGATCGACCCGCTTCCTCTCATACCACGCTGAGCTCTTGCCGGCTTTTTTTATCTTACTTCCTGCTTCCCCTTATGGTTGTATTTGAGGAAGTGAACTTGACTTCTTTTCATCGTGTGCACGACCCGCTATTTGATCATGTCCGGGGTGGGGAGAGAGAAGAAACCTATAATAAATCTCTTACCTTCGAAAGACCGTGTCATGGTGGTTCCTTAGATCTCTCTTTCCCCCATCGGGAAGAGATGCACGCATTTTCCTCAAACTAAAGAGCTCCCTCCGAATGGCGTTAAATAGCAGTAATCTATGCTCGGACGGAGTTGTATTTATGCGTTCTAGGCGTCATCCCGGACCGGAAGTAGTGCCAATGCATCGGGTACTCATGTGTCGGCCGTTATCGTTGGGGTATATCTCATACCTGCCGCAACCTCCCATGGGTTATGGTTTTTTCTGCCGGAGGGGGAGCGAGGCACCTCACAGCACTTTTCCCCCTCCCGTGCTTCCCTCTCTGGGTCCGCGGCATGCCCCTCTTTGGCCCAACCTCCCCTCTTTTTACCACCGTACCCAACCCCTTGTCTGTCCCTGTGTGTTTGCCCGCCAGCACGCAGCTCCTCAACATCAACACCTCCACACTCCTTTCTTCTCGGCTTGCCGGGCGAGTCCGCCCCTCGAGCCGGGTGGGATGCAGGCAAAGATTCCCACAGCGCTTCACCCAACCACACGACGGACGGTGGCCACTCAACAACCTTCCCCTTCCTAGTTCCTTCGATTACGATTCTCTTTCTGGTGAACTGCATTGACCTTTTTCCTTCGACCTTAACCTTCTGACTCGGTCATAAGTGGGTACCTTCAAGCCTCACGTCGATGCATTCACACAGTGCAGCCTTTGGGGTTTCTCTGAGCCTCTTTCGACTCTAATGGTCCCTTTATATCCTGTTCGTTGGGTTCATACCAAGATTCTAAGGCCCCGTATCTTGAAAATGCTTCAGTCGAGGCCCAACAGCATTGTATACAACATGATAGATGATTTCTTGTGATCTCTGCTGCTCTTCATTCCAACAACGGAACTCCTCTGTCATTGTCATTTATAAGAGAACCCTTACTATCCGCCATAGACACTGTAGATCATTGATGACCAATTGATTTGTTGTTTTAGATGCCGTCAATCAGAGACATCCTCCCCTTATCACTGCTTAGCGCTTTCCAAATCCCGGAATAAAATTTGGAACGCTCATTTCTCCGGTGTATTATTGATGAGGGGGCATCCACCTATGTGATGTCTTGCTTTGGTTTGGAAACAACTCGGATCTCTTTGGTGGCCCCTTCCTGATACCCTTCGTGCTAGGATAACCATGCCTCCAGAGCCATTGGCTGTTAAGCCATTGTCCCTACTCTTGCGAGCAGGCTTGTTTGTGTTGACGTTGAAGTCATCGATGCCCTCTTGGTCCCTGCGCTGTCTTTTAAGTGGCTGCGCTACCGCTATACCCATCTGCTTTGTCCTCCGCGGTCCACGCAGAATGTTTTCCTCACGTGGAAAGATAGTCACCATTGACCGTTGACATATCATGAGCCAAATCTGGACTTCCCAAGGTTGACCACTGTCTTCTGTAGCCAATAACATTGTCGATTCTTTGACCAATGTCTTCCATGGCGTCTACAAAGACTCCTCCTTGCGCTTGGAACTTTCTACTAGAGTATTCCTCCTCTGCTCATCTCGATCTGAAACAGCGAATGTTTGCATGATGCCGATCGTCTTGGAGACGACCTTAAACAACAGAAGCAGGCTGTTCAAGGCAACCTCAACCTCAACACCGCCCACCGCAGCTTTGCTCCCCTGAGCTCTTCGCCTCAACCATCCAAGCCTCTTCCTTCGGCCTTCCTCTTACGGCTAGTACCCGCAGGCTCCTCATCCTCCACAGGTCGGTTCCACCGGAGTCTCAACCATCTTGGAGCGATCCCTCTGGCCACCGTACCGGATACTGCTCCTTGCTCTTTCCACGAGTCTGTTCGGTTCCCATCATGGCCACCCTCTCCTCCCCAATTTGACCTTGAGCATACCCATCGTGCCTTGACCTACAGCCACTACCCCACAGTCGACCTAAACCTTATCTTGCTTTGACCACAGTTCAACGGTCCCCATACCGTTCTACCGCCGCAACGATTGCCTCGGTCACCTCAACGGGAGCCACCTCTTTGTTGGGCAGCTCGAATGGAAGAATGGCAAAGCTGGGGGGCATCAAAGTACAAGGCTACCTGACAAACCCTCCCCTCCTCGGTCTCCAAAGCATACATCCGGTGTGTGCTTTGTGTGATATTATCGGTTGGCATACCCACCCATACATCTTTGAATTGCCACATCTCAAGCCCATGGTTAATGTCGCGTTCTACAAGTCCACGGTCCCGGGAGAAGCCTTTGTTCCTTCACGACCACGGCCGAAAATCCAAGACTATTCACACCAACCACCTGTGCTTTGTGTGATACTCCATGGCCATTACACCCACCTTTGTCCCGCCTCGAGGACTTAGCACCTCTCCGTAGCGGTCGCATCAATTCAAGGCCAGCGCAACGAGTCCACCTCTCCCCTATTTGTGCATTTTCTTCGGTAGAACTACTAGACATGGCGAATCCCATTGACATTCCCCTCTGATGTGATATGACGGAGCCTTCGTCCACCATCTTCTGTCATCCATGAGACCCTCGGGGAACATTCCCTCTTAATCCTCTCACATTGTTTCGCTTGACCTTCCTTCGGCGATCACCCTAGGCTCAACATCGGTAGATCCTTTATCTGCTTACTCTTTTGTCACCCCGCCGCTTGACGATGCGCATGTGAACCTCTCTTCTCATGATGAGTTGGGTAGAAACAGTATCGGGTGGTCTTTCTTCCACCAGTCACCCTATCTTCTATCACGATGACGAAATTATGGAAGAAATCCCCACCCTTGACCCCATCTATTCCCCGCCCACATGAACCCATGCGTTCACTTTCCCATACACCTCGTGGCCATTACATTGAAACCCCATGTTTGGATGGGGGCACCCATGTTTGAGAGGCAGGAGAAACAATTCTCCACAACTCTCCCTAGTGTATCTAGTCATGTCAAATTTAGTACCCGTATTATTCAACATTTAGACGAACCTCTAGAGTCCTGTCACTTCGGAATCACTCTAGGGATGATACCCCCACTCTCGTTCCTTCATCTTACACTCCAGCCTTGATCTCTTATACATTGTTGACCAACCCTATGGGTTTTCTAGGAGGAGACATCGAGTTCATTATCTCCAACTCCTCTGCACAGGATAGTGACACCGAATTGTACCAACGAGAAACTTAAGTCCATTTGATTCATATATGGAGTACTAAAAGACACAGTGGTAATCCTCCATTTCCTTTCTCATCTTTATAACCATAACGAAAACAAATGGTGGTACACATGACCAAAATCTGTTTAGATTCCCCTTTATACATTTTAGCGCAGCCACAACGTAGCCCAGGGGAGCCTGTGCCCCTCAACCATAACCCTCCTCAAAATCAGTTTCTTCACTTATGACACTCATCACTGGGGGCACCACTTCGCCTCCATACTTGTCCATGCTCGTTTGATGTTAGTCGTGAGTTACCATCTTGTACTCATGTTTTTATGGTCCCCCATTGGACCTTCTTGTGTCGGCAACACCACCGTCGCCCTTGTTTAGGGCATCTAAGTTGAATCATCATCAAATTCATGAGTCTATCTGAGTCCTTTGTTTTATCCCGCTATAGTTCTCCATCCTTAATTACTTGGTCCCTCTCTCGTATCGCACATTATGGCCTTCGGTCCCACAATACTGCTCCCTCATGATATTGCGTGATCACTACTGAGTCATCCATGCCCTTTATGCTTTAACAAGGGAAGTTGTCCATTTTCTACTGGAGGTACCCCATTTCATCATCATCATTGGTGTCAATGCAGCCAGTCGCTCTACTATTTTCTCTAATGCCTTAGTTGAGGATTCCTTATTGCCTCTTTATGGCGGACCTCCTGCTGTCGACATCGACTCATTCATTCCGAAGACGAATCCTGAGAGCGAAGTGTACCTTGGTTCAGCTTCCACACTTGTTCGGTGCCTCGGATCGGGCAAAGGTTCTCGTACCCTTTGACTTGATTGTTTCTCGGCTCCGGCTCCTTTTCGGCGCCAGTCGAGATGCGGCATACTCGATGGTCGGTGGTGTCTCGTGTGGTGATTCCCGGAGCCAAACGAGATGTTAACCCTCATGAGGGGTGGCCCACTACGGTGTCCCCATGCCTGGACAACCTCTTCATTCAGCCTTCGTCGACCCGCTGTCGACACGATGTTATGGCCTTCACCGCACGGCGCCTCTTTGATTTGCATGTATACGGTCAGATTTTTGTGAGCCCTTCCCCATTGTAGGAGACGTTCGGGTTGTATTTGTATCTCATGCTCGGAATGTTATTGTATAAGTCTTGGGTTGTTATCCAGGGCACAACATGTATGTGGGATTCATTCTTCTATATTTTCTGCATCTGGTATTTATGCTATGTACTTTATAGTTCGGTTCCTTGTTTCTTGGACACACTATTCTTTTGTACTTTGTCTCGGCGGGCATAGGTATGCCTCCCCCAACTGCCTTTAGCACAAGTACCTCATAAGAAACACATTTTTTGTAAGTCTCGTCACCTCTAAGTCTAGTCCTTTGTAGCACATTAGACTACCTTACATTTCTCTCTACGGCTTCCCTTTCGACGTACGGTGATTGAGTTCTTACAACGTACTTGATTGTCGTTGCTCCACCTTCACTCGTACGTTGGGGGCAATCTGTTACACCATTTTTGATCATCTAACCTATTATATTAGATGGGCCCAAGTATTTTTATATAAGACCAATTTTACCTAGGTAAAATTGCTTTTCCTATGTGAAATAACTTAGTAAAACACCTTTATTAAGTTATTTATAATTTAAAAGGAAACCCCAAAAGGAAATAATAAACAAATCTATATTTGGTTATATTTCCTCAAGAAATAATTATTTAAACATCAATTTAATTATTATCCCTAGTCATATTTAACCCAAAACAAAGGAAATCAATTCAATGAATCCTTATTTGACTGATTATTTCCTAGGAATAAGTTATTTAATCCTTATTTAAATAATATTCCTAGTTAAATTTGACTAAATCATTTATAAATAATTAAATAAATCATTATTTATTTGATTATATTTCCTACATTTCATAAAATAATAAATAAATCATTTATTTATTTATTATTTATAAATAAAGGATTTGACCTAAATCAAAAATCCTTTCCCTCAATAAATATAATAAAATATTCCTAAAAGGTGGTTCTAGAATTTGATTAATAATATTTTATTCATGCACCAAGTTCTAGAAGACCTAATATTTTGTTATAAAATAGAAGAGTTTTCCATTTAAATTTATCACCTTTCATTTCGTTGTGATCACTCTTTGGATCTATACTCTTGTACGACTTTGAGCCATTATCATTGTCACATTCTTCATCACTTGCTTTGTGAGCTCCCTTTGAGTTCTGCGCATATGCATGCGGGTTTTCTCACCAGCAGAGAAATTTTAGATACGAAATCTTTGAGAATTTCAGAATATGATCCCATTGAGAGAATTGGAAACACCTTTCTTGTTTCCTCTCGGGTACCCCCTTTAATATAAAAATTCTTTCAAATATATTGTTCTTAATGTATACATTGGATGCATGTAGCAACATTTCATTTCTTGCTTAATGTCTTTTATACGAATCTGGTTAATGCGGCTTTATTTAGGATCAACTAACTACGAGATTTAAAGATATTGGCGGTCATAATTGATGTGGAATGTTTATTATGCGTATTAGCTAAGTGTTATTTTCGAAGAAAGATTCATACTAACATGGGGGAGGGTTGGAATGGAAAAAGGTTGCCCTTTGTAGAACTCGGGATGTAATTGTCTCAACTTTATTTTGTTGGAAAATAAGCATTGGCAGAGAAATTTTGAATGCTCCAGTTAAAGCCATCTGAAAATTCTTTCTTCCTGCAAGTAGAGATAAGGGTTGCAAACAAGTGTCCTTCTAAAGAATGTATTGCAATTCCAAAAGAATCTTTTGTTTTAGTTAGGAATTCTTACAAAGATATAAAGCAATATTGTACCATAAAGATAAAATTTTTTCCAACTAAATGTCGGATGTACTAGGATGTACTAGTCCCAATGCTTTCCATTCCAATGGAGTGTTTTGTTGTACTAAGTACGATGGTTGGAATCTTTAGGGGGACAATAGCTTTTAATTTTTCAAGAATTTTTCTTGAATTTTTTCGAAAGGAAAGGAATTTGAATTACGGGGTATTTCGGGGAAGATGGGAAAGATAATAGATCTAATGTCATGAAAAGCTTGAAGAAAGAACAACGAGGCGTAATTGCACCAATTATGCTCCTTAGAAGTTCCAAACATCAAAATCATCTATTTCTCCGGATCTCCAAAGATTATTGGACAAACATTCCAAGTTGTTTGAAACTTCCAAAGGACTCCCACCTATTTAAAGTCCTTGATCATGCTATTCATTTGATTCCAAGAAGTGTTCCTCCAAACATCAAGCCTTACGGATATCCTTATGTCCAAAAAGAGCGAAATTGAACGTATGATTGTAGAAATGTTAGAGAGTAGTTATAATTCAACAGTCAAATTTATTTGTTTGCTCCGAGTGGTATTAGTGCACGGGAAGGATGGATCATGGCGCATGTGTATCGGATCATAGGGAGCTCAATAAGTTCTGTCGTACTAAATTTCCCATTCCTGTGATTGGTGAATTATTGGATGAATTACATGGAAGCGGTTATTTTACAAGTTGGATCTTCGTTCGGGATATGACAAATTAGAATGAAGACTGAAGATATTGCAAAGACAACATTTCGAACTCATGAGGGTCATTATGAATTTTTGGTCATGCCTTTTTACCTTACCGGTACCTTCTACATTTCAAGGGTTGATGAATTTCATTTTCAAAACACTTCCTTAGAGGCCCATGTTATTATTTTTGATAATATACTAATCTACAACATGTCTTGGAAGGATCATGTTCAACATGTTGACGGGTGCTCAAACTATTGGAAAGAAACAATTGTAATAAAAACCTCAAAATGTTTCCTTGGAGTACGGGGGTGAATATACGGAATCATGTGTATCTCACGAGGGTGTTAAGGTAGACCCTAACAAAATTAAAGCCATCGAGGAATGGAAAGTCCCCATAACCATAAAGAAGTTGTGAGGATTTCTCGGGTTAACGAGGGTATACCAAATTTGTTAAGAATTATGGGAGAATCGCTGACACCTCTAACAAAATTATTGAAAGAAGATGCATTTTCATGGGCTCATGAAGCAACTAAGGCCTTTGAGCATCTTAAGAGGCAATGTTTATATAGGTCTTAGCTATGCCGAGTTTTCACAAAAACCTTTATTGTGGAATGTGATGCCTCTCGGGAAATGGAATTGGTGTGGTTTTTAATGCAACAGGGAAGACCCATTTCTTTTGAAGAAGATGCATCAATCAAGGAAATTATTTACGAAGCTATTTATGAAAGGAAATGTTGGCAATACTACATGCCACTAAAGAAATGGCGGCCTTACCTAATGGGAAGACACTTAAAGTTAAAATTGATCATGATAGTCTTAAATACTTTTTGGGCAAAGACTACCTTTAGAAGAGCAACAAAAATGGGTCTAAAGATGTTGGGTTATGACTTTGAAATAATGCATAAAAAATGGAAGCTAAATGTTGTTGCAAATGCACTCTCGAAAGGATGAAGAAGTGGAAGCATTGTTACATGTGCCATTTCTATTATCAACTAGATTGGACTCTTGAAGCAAGGGATGAATGGAAGAAGGACGAAGAAGTGCTGGACACTCATTCAAAGTTGCGACAGATCCTAGTACATATGATACATTTAGTAGGAAAAATTATTCCTTATGGTAGAAATATTATATATCTTTGTAAGAATTCCCAACCAAAACAAAAGATTCTTTTGGGATTGCACACATCTCCTTAGGAGGATACTCAAGATTTTTTCAAAAACTTCTGCAGGTGAAGAAATATTTTTTGGGATGGCCTTAAATCTACGATATTCAAAAGTTTGTGGCGAAATGTTTGGTTTTCGAGAAAAATAAAGTTGATACAATTAAGACAAGGTCTTCTAAAACCTTTATCCATTCTAAGTCGACATTGGGAGGATATTTCAATGGATTTTATAAAGCGAGTTTACCTAATTTGAAGAAGAGTGTCATCATGGTAGTAGTTAATAGAATTACCAAGTATGCACACTTTTGTGCACATTATCTCGTCAATTTAAAGCAAGTACGATTCTTTGCTGCATTGGAAACAATTCAAAAACTACATGAAACCCAAAGATTATTGTAAGCGACGAGAGATCCCATTTTCTTCAAATTTTTGGACAAAATTATTTTCTTGTTGGGTACTCAACCGCTCTCCCCTCATCTTATCATCCTCAATCGATGGGAAAACTGAGATAGTGAACAAATGTTTGGAAGGGTATCTTAGTTTTTTGTATTTGATAAAACGAAACACAAGGTCACGTGGTTACCTATGGTTGAATGGTGGTATAACACTTCCTTCCATCTGCAGCAAAATGTCCCCATTTATGGAACTTTATGGATATCATCCACGATCCATCACATCATCTTTAAGAAAAATTCTAAGGTTCAAGCGATGGAAGATCACATCGAGGCATCCAAAAAATAAGTTCTCCAACTCTTAAAGGATAACCTAAATTTGGCACAAAATCGAATGAAACAACATGCAAATCAACATCGCGACGAGAAGTTTTGATTTAGGAGATTGGGTATTTTTACGGCTACAACCATACAAACAAATGTCCCTCAAGAAAGCTAAGAAGGATAATAAATTATCGCCAAAGTTCTATGGTCCTTACAAGGTGTTGCAAAATATTTGTGCGCAACATACAAATTGGGCTTCTTTGTATCTCGAGTGCATCAGATTTTCCATGTTTCATGTAGAAGGTTATAGGTGAAAACTTCCGAGTTCAAAAAACATTGCCGAAAATTGGCGAGGAAGGGAAAAATAATATTGGAACTGCTGAAGCGATCCTGAAACAAGAACTCGCCGGCCTACGAAATCGATCAATTTGAGTATCTCATGAAGTGGAAGAACTTACCCCTTTGAAGATTCAACATGGGAGGATAAGAATTTTATACGAAGCATCCAATGCTACTCGAAGCATTGAGGACAACACTTTTTTAAGGGGAGGGGCATGTTAGGTCCCTATATTACTAGTGTAGTCCTTATTTTTTAGTGTATCCCCCTTATTGTTATTATTGTACCCCTGTAACCCCCATATTGTGATTATTGTGCCCTTACATTATTATTGTTAGGTCAACTAGGATTATATTGTGAACCCATGGACTCCTATATAGAAAGAAGGTTTTTTCATTTGTATCATCCAAGAATTTTTCATTTAGGTAATGTAAATGGGGTTTCCCCACTGAAGTGGCTGAATTATAAAGCGTTGATCTCTCTTTTATTCTATTTTTGGGCTTGGTTTCATAACATAGCGGAACTTAGGTTGGGCCATGTGGTAGCATGGTTGTACCAACCACCCAATAGAAATACGCCAACCAACACCACCGGAATTCGGACAAGTGGCACGGCAGATTTTTTTCCAATGACCCTAATAAGCCATGCCCGGTCGGCGAGGCTGGTTTGTTGTACGGACGATTGTGCAAGCTACACTTACGATTTTTTTGCCAAAATTTTGTGTGTTTGGGAAAAACCCAAACAAAAACTTGTTTCCGGAAGCATACGGTGTCGATTTTCCTTGAAACAAGTTGTGTCGGATTCGGAACAACGAGATCTACGCGATCGTTTGGGTTCCATACCATTCGATAACTTTCATTTTTTAGCATTTTTTGAGCACGATCACATATTTTCAAACAACTTGTCAGAATTTCTCTTTGCCATGGTGAAGAATATCTTGCGATAATTTTCTCTTATTCTACTCGTGCATGCTCATTTTACATGTTCCACATTTATGCTACACACCTACTTCGAGATCAAAGGATTCGAGTTTTCCTTCTCCTCTTTTGAGCTTCTTCTTGGTTAACATTCACTCATGCAACTCACATCAAGAATATAGCTCTAATACCAAACTTGATCCAAATATTTTACTTCAAGGATGCATACAAAAATTCACTTAAAGACCATGTAACCAGAGCGCATAAACACATGAACGATGCGAATTAAAAGAAACCATGAGATCGAAAACTATGAACGATTTGATAATAGAATTTCACCCAATGTGGGATACGTCTGGGCCCAATGCAATGTGGGGAGGCTTATTTCATTAAATGGCAAAAAAAATAAAATACAAGAAATTACATAATGGCACCTTATACACTCCATAGGGTATGACACGAGAAAATGTAGAACTACGGTGGAGAAACGGGCTTCACGGCCCGGATTCTGGTTAAAAATTGTGAATAATTACCATAAATTTGACACTTTCGACATCAAACATACGGAACCCCCAAGGAAACTTTCTCAACATCAAAATATACACCTACGTCGAGGTTTCGCTCCTGGTACTAACGTAAGGGTTACATTTGGTCGTGGTTCCACCATAGTTGGAACTCCACTCCGCTCAGCTCCTCCCCGGTCGAATGGCAAAGTGTGTTTATTATACGAGTTTACGGGTGGAATTTCAAAGGAAGGGTCGTTGTGATAGTTGGTGGGGTCATATTAAAGCATGCGGTTGGGGGAGGTCTGAGGGTCCAACCCGCGAGAACCCTCGATATGGATCCTCACTTGTTTGATTTTTGGCAATGGTTGGACCATTGGTAAGGAGGTGCATGGTGGTGGCCAACCCACCGAGTCGGGCCGGGTTAAAACCCTACCGGCCCTTCATTATTGTTAACACCTATTGGAAAGGATATGGGTCACTCGTGGCTTCGCCCAAATATGGTTCCAAACATATGTATTGTATAGTTGGAGGGTGGCGGTTGATGGACCACCACCACCCCCAATTTTAATTACACGGAGGTGTTTCCTTTTGGTGGGAAAACATTGTTCATCCCACCCAATCAATGAGATTTATTTTCACCCTTCAAATTAATAAAAAATTGACACATAACCTTCCCTTCTTCGTCCTTTGAGTTTGTAATTGACGGACTCGTCTTCGAGTTATTTCCTCGGGATACGCCGGACTATTTCCTTCGAGTTCGTAACGAGACTAAAAGGAATTCTAAGCTGTCCTTAACCGCAAATGAGCATTGTCGATTCCATCAACACCCCATGTAGAAAACGTTAGGCCCGAATGAAGCAACAAATTGGTCGGTTTGCCAGGCGGCCAACTTTCATCATCATTTTTTCTTTCCTAATCTTGTCTTCTTTAATGTTTGTAGATCCATATTGAAGTGCAAATCCGATCTCTTCAAATACTTCATAGTAGGTTAATATTGGTGGCTCCCCAACAAAGTCTTGGGCATGATTAAGTGCTTATGTTTTCTCTCTTCTATAAGCTTCTGATGATTCTTCCCATGACTACAGGTTTTATTCATTATCATCTTGTCAAATCGCCTCTGGATATCTTAATCTTTGATCGTCACCGCGTACGAGTTTCTCCTTTTACCAAAACTTTTTCCCGTGGGAGTCGACCTTTTGACCTGCGACTATAGCGATTAATCTGGCTTTCCTTGGAAGTAGCCGCATCTTGATGCGGTGGTGAGAGATGTGAAGCACGGGCGGTAGACATGCGGCCCTTCATCCCCAAACTTGGAAATGGATGCCATTAGAATTAAAAATTTTAGGGACAACGATAACTATTTTGAACTTGTCCCCTTTACGCATTTTCTCCAATATTTTCTTCGTCTTTTCTTCCATTTTCTTCATACCACGCTCTTCGCTAATGACAAGGCGCACAGATCTTATCCTTTAAAACACATTAATATAAATCATTGAATGATAAAATCAGTATCCCAGAAAAGTATTATACGAATACGAGAGTCATTATGTAATAAATACATTTAGAAAGGTATAACTATATAATGAAACCAATCACAGGATATCAACGACTATGATGCAAGCTTCGGGTATCTCATCGATGCGTAATTCGGGCTTGGAGAATCATACTTCATCCCCTACCTTAGCCACTTATCCTAACAAAATAGGGAATAGATATATTTAAATGTGAAAAATATTGGGCGAGGATTTTGTGCCTTCTTGTAATAAGTAAGGAAATTAATTTCCTCCTTCCATGATGCCAAAAGCAAAGATATAAATGGTTTCCACAGGTACGTACGTATATTTACGCGGAGAAATTTTCTACATGGTGGGTGGAAAACAACGTTGTCCACCCAGTAAAAGAGCTTTATTTTCTCCTTCGAACTAATAAAAAATTGACATGTAACCTTCCCTTCTTCATCCTTCGAGTTCATAACTAGAAGACTACGTCCTTCGAGTTCTTTCCTTAGGAGATTAGCTGATTATGTCCTTGAGTTCATAATAGGGCTCAAAGGTCGAGCTCATCTACGAAACCCAAAACCCCGAAGCGGATACGACCGATCATCCCCTAGTTCGAACCCGGGGCTTCATCTTCTTGGTTGCCGGAAATATCGGGCTATGCCGAAATTCTCATTCGGACGACTTCTCGCATCACCTCCACCGCATCTCATAAAAAATATTTCTTATAGGCCCCACATAAAACACTTACACCTTCACGGAGGAGAGAGGAGAATATAATATGGGTGTGGGAGGTGGTTTTGGGAGGAAACCCATTACGGTTGAGGATTTGTATTATCTAAAGAGGGAAGAGTGTGGCCATATACCTCTCGGTTTGGATTGTTCAACAAGAAACTTCTCTCAAATGAAACGCAGAAATCCCCACTTATGTGTCACACTATTGAGTAATTGTCTATTCTCAAATATTTCGGTATTGCAGAATTTTTGTGGATGGGATCCTCTATTTTAAAGTCGCCAACAACGTCTGAATATGGACAAACTAGCTTTGTTGTGCTAGCTTTCTCATCGGTATAAAATAAAAGTGTGCTTAAGGATTGTGTGCATGAGGTTTAGAAAGAAGGCGATTACTTCAATGGTTTCTTTCAAGTGTTCTTCAACCAATATAATTCCATGAATAAATTGGAAAGCATGAAATCATCGAGCACTTGAAGAAATAAATGTGCATCAAACAACAAGACAAAAACCATTGATGAAGGTTACCCCTCTGGGCACCATCTCTGGGCTGATCAATTCGCTCCCGAGACACACGGGACAAAGAGGGTTGGTGAAATCTAAAAAATAAGTGTTCCATTTCTTTTGAACTAGGACCGGACGTAGATCTCGTCGTGCAACCTCAATGGTGTGACGATTAGTCAAGGCGAGGTTAGGTATAAGAGAGTTAGAGTATTGGTTTTGAATTTTTGTGAGGCAAGGGGAAGTGGGGCCCCAACATGCAACATGATGTCCGTGTAAGCACGTGGGACCCTTGGAAAGCTCCTCGGCTATTGTTTACACATGGTGATCCTCCATTGGTCCTTTCCCCTGCGAGAAAAAGACAAGAAACGAAATGATATTTAATTTCCCACATAAAAACAAAAAAATAATTAAAAAAATTAACTATATATTAAATATAGTTATTAAACAATCAAATAAATTTAAATATGGTAAATTGTTATGTAACAAAAATCATATTAAATATGGTTAAATTCCATATTAAACAAAACCTCCATTTTGTTTTTGGGAGTCGTTACAATATGGAATGCGAATTCCATATTATTGTTTATAGTTGAAAAAACTAGATTAAAACTAAAGCTGGGTTTTAAAACAATATTTGGACTCAATGGGATTTGAACTCAAAACCTCCCAACAACAACTATCTTAATATAACTATGCCAACTAATGTGCCAACCTCACCCTTTGTCTTATTCATCCTCACACTTTGTTATAAAATGCCATTCAAATGGTTCAAGGAAACCATGGAGAATGATGGAGAATACATGAGAGATGAGGGCATAGGGATGCCAATGGATTTGTGAAAGAAGGCGAGTTAGACGAAATATGGACACGCGGTTCGAGCGGGATGGTGCACGCGGTACAAGGGAGCCTTTTTGATGCCAGGGAATCTTTTGATTCCAAAAGGAGGTAAAATTTTCTGTGTCGAATGTATTTAACTTTATATGCATTTTAACGAGAATTTCACGGGTAGTGCGATGGTGTGCCCAGTTTTCCCGTTTAGAAAGGGTTTTGCAGATTCCATATAGAGGAGAATCTTCACGAATCTTGAGGGGAATATTTCGGATTCCATGGAGGCCGAAATTATTTGGTGTCAAAATGAGGTCAACCTTATACTCATTCACTTCTCGAGAATTTTGCAAGGATCTCAATGGTGAGATCTTATTCCTATTTTGAGTTACATATTTTCGAGGATTCCTACATGGAGCAACATCTTTGAGGAATCTAGGGGGACTCTATAGGAATTCCTTAAGGCCCAATTTTCGAAAATGTCAAAATTTAGAAAATTGAAAATCGATCCTACACCTCTAGGTGCCACGATTTGACAATGCGGTCATATCTTCCATTTGAGCCTTATGTTTTTCGGCCACTTTTCAAAGACGGAGTGCAGTGTCGGCATTCGGTGAGTGAGTGGTTGATTCATGCCTTTCGACGCCACGATTGCGATCGTGATTTGAATCCGGCGGCGGAGCAACCTATTCTTCAATCATCTTCGGTGTGAGGTATATGAAGTGTTGATTTCATGTACTTATTTGTCTCTTTTGTATGAGATGCATTGTGTTATATAGATCTCGCTTGATGTTTGATGTAGGATCTTTTTTTTGTTCTTGATGTGATAATTTATGTCATGGTGTCATTTATGTTTGAGATCCCTTTGTTTCCATGTTGGCGAGATCTTTTGATTGTCACATGTATGTTTGATTGAGATCCCTTTGTTTCCATGTTGAGGGCGGGATACTCATAGTCGTTATGTGCGAGTTTATGTCATGCGATAGGAGGTATTTTATGAGTGAGAGTTCCTTGCAACGAAATGTCTCATGGAGGAATTTTCCTCATGTTGAGGGTTGATTCTTTGTATGATAAGCAAACAACGTCTATGTACATCTTCAAATTTATAACACGAATGAAGCCTTAACACCATCGGAACAGAGGCCCGGAGACGTATTCCATAATGAACATTATTAAACCTCTTTCACCTTTGTTGTATGATTGTTAACATGTGTTTCTCTTGATTATATTTGCATGATTTCATTAATGATTTTGATAAAATGCAATTCTAGCACATTAGCAGTAAAATGTTTTGGTTAAAAGGGTATCGAAATTTAAAATGAAGAAATGTGTGTATAAAAATATCAAGGATTCAAGTGTCAATGTTCGGGATATGCGGGGAGAAGAAGAGAAAGGAGCATAGAAATCTCTCTATTGAAAAAAATATTTTTTCTAAAATTCGTGCCAGCGATGGATTTCGTAATGAAAAAAATTCTTGATATATTTATTGGTCGAAAACCACATGCCTTCTTTGATCAACAAAATTTTGTGAAATATTTTTCTTGGAAATGCCCTCGTGAACTTTAAGCGGGAACTGGCAGAACATCACTTGTATTGGGATTGATCATACACACGCCAAAAATCCTCCCTCTGCAGTCTATGTTGTAGAATATGGCTACAAGTAAGTCGAGGTCGAATGCGGAAGAAAAAATTGGACTGTATAATATATACCTCCACATTCCATTGAACATGTTAAATTTTATTACTCATAGATACTTTTATGTTCTAAAATGGAAATATATGTAAATTCGAGTCCCGCTGACGATGATTGGTTAGGCTTGAAGGCTAAAACGTTCCCGAGAATCCCCGAGAAGAAAAGGTCTGCGAGGTAAGAAAATTCATGGTGAATTAGATAAAGATGACGGTGTAATGGAGGTTGAGGCGGTTGAAGGATCTCTATTCACGCTACGGATGAATACATCAAGCTTATTAGTTACGCATGTCCTAAGCAAACGGATAAATTTCAACATGAAAAGGTGTGTATTGAAAATATGTTGTCATATTTTTGTTTCCTTTAATTATGTGGTTACGTCCTAAAATTTACCTCCACTCTTGTAAAGGGAAGAACAGTGAGTATCCAAAGGAAAGAAGAGGAAAGTGACTTCTAATGGAAAGAAACTCAATATTACATCATATTTTAAGTCTACGAAAAGGGCAGTTATGTCGAAACATTAGAAAATCAGTTACATTGTAACAATTTATAGTATATATGGAGGAAGTAATTATGATAATTATGAGTCTTTTACTACTTGAGTAACCAAGAGCATGCAAACTTATCTAAATTTTTGGATAATTTGAGCTTTTTTGATATTCATCATTCAAAGCTTGACAAAAAATTAGAACATAACAAAATTACACGTCTCCTTAGACGTATCATATGCATGTATAGCATGATTTTATGGGAAGGATTAATCGGTGTTGTAAATATTCTTGTAGTCTTATGTGTTTTTTTTTGTGTATTTTTGTGTTTTTGTTCAAGTTACATTAAAAATTGTTGAAGTTGACTACAATTAAACTCTAATAAGAGAAGATATGGCAGGGTTATTTGCAAAAAATATATGGCTTGGCTTAACATTTTTTTCTTCATTGGTATACTTGTTAGAATTTTTACTTATTTGGCTATTAAAGGGGCTTGTTTTTTTCTTCTTTGCATGGATAGTTGGTGATGTGTGATAATGTTCTGGGTGCCATTAATTATTCATTCTAGTTTAGGATACGTCATCTTTGTCTTTGCTAAATCTGTTAAAGGAGATGATATGCAAATTGACATCTCTTCTTAAGAATATTAAACTATACATGCTAGTGTGGCAATTCATAGTTTGTTTTGTTTGGTTAAATATTATTAGTTTGTAATATAGTGTTGGATTGATGTTCAAATACATGGCTAAGTTTTGGAGAGGTTGGTGCTTATGGCATCACCACCTTTAATAAGGCTATATTGTTGCTAAAGGGAATTAAATCAAATGTATGAAGAAAAAATATTACTAATTCTTTAGTATTTTTTATTGTATTTCATTATCCAAATAGCTACCTTTCTTATTTCCTTCCACATTCCCCACTCTCCTATCGGTGTTCCTTTTCACTTCTTAGTGCAATTTCTAGTATATATTGCTATATAGTTGGAGGGTGGAGGGGTTGGTGCCTTGACACCCTATTTTTAATATTTTTTATATACTTGGAACGAGGGTTCAAAAATTAAGTAGAGCCCCGAAATTGGGGTCACCGAAAAAATTAAAGAGGCAAAAAAATCACCCGTTACGGTATTCAAAACATACACAATGCACCATGCCCAGCAACAATATTTGAACACAATAATGGAAATAGAAGTGAATAAATCAACACACTATAACATGAGACAAATTTAAAACCATATTATTAAACATATCATGACAAATAATAGGCTCAGATCTTGAGGATCTAGAATACCTGGCAAATACAAAACAAGCTTCCTCTAAGAAAATATGTCAATACATGTAAAAAATGCGCCATACAAGTGCCATGAGCCATGCCGGCGCACTTTTAGGGCATAGAACTATAGAAATGATATATCAATATGGATATGCTGTTATATAAGCTCAAACAATATGGGAACATAGATCTAGGCTCCCGAGCACATTTCCAAGATAACCAGAAAGGGTTTCACGGGAAATACACAAAAATGCGAGAAATACAAATATGGCCCTAGGGATGAATAATCCTGCCAAGCTGAATGAATGATAGGAAGTACAGCGATCAGGTCTGGAAATGTATGAAAAAATACTCCTATTGGTTCTCCAAATGAGAGGTTGGTCCCCTCGAGAAATCTATCTCCCCCATTAGGGCTCCAAATCCTTCGGTCTGACTCCACAACGCCGAAATAACGTAGTTTCTTCATGAAATTGCATTGTAGCTGATATCGGTACCTTAGCCTGATGTTGGATGATGAGAAAAAAATAATTCTCGGGGTTCTCTTTTCTAGTCTCCCAATGGAAGGAAACTTTCCTCAACTAAATTAAGCAAGGAAATGACCCAAGTCAACTCTCATTTGGTGCACCCTGCTAACTGTCCTCTACGAAGCGCATTGTAAAACAAAGATGTAGCTTGGACGAGATGCGGATAGTGGACAAGGTAGTGACTCTCTCCCAAGAGGCCTCTCTCAATGAAGGGAGATGGGATTCCAGTAGAACACCACTGTGCTAAACAACTTAACTGCAATCTTAGCTAAGCAAGTTGAAGAGAGCAACAAGTCTTTAAAAACGAACATATACAAAATAATCCAAAACATCCCCCATATGGTTTTATCCTCTTCCTTAAGTTATGAGAGCTTCCTCACCTTGGCCCCACTTAGTTAGGTCACTACCTCCATGCATTCAATCTCCCTCCAAAGCTGCGGTGTCCCACCATGAATGCCACTCCTCCATAACAGTGTTGTTGGTTTGGTCAAAGTTGACCTAATCTTCATACTACAACCCTTTACACCTAAGGTTCTTCAATCTAGCTTTACGATGACCTCAATTAACACTAGGAGTGTATTTTCTTCCTCGAGGAGATTTGTAGGTCTCCATATTCTCTTTTCCTCTATCTAAGAAAAATCAAAATTTAATATTCCAATTAATTGTGTGTAATTTAGGAATATTACAATCCTCCATCCCAAATGTTGCTTGTCCTCAAGAAAATTCCGGGATAGAACTAAAGAACTCTTCTCTTCCTGGCATCCTCAAATGATAAGCTCCTCTAATGAACAAGATGTTGTCTCATCAATAAATCTCCAAGTTGCTCCTTCCAAGTATGTGAGTTAGCTTTTGTTGACAATCCCAAATAGCTATCATCTCATGAAAAAGTGGAATGCCCATGGAGGAAAAAATATGTTTTCTATAGGCCTTATTGAGGCATGAAATATGAAATATATTGGGAACCTTCATTCCCATGTGAATCTCCCATCCCCAAGCTATCATCCATACAAATGAGTCACCCACTCCAAAATGGTAACTCATAGAAATACTCCTCCACCTTTGGCTCTGCCGATGTGAGTGGGCTACATAAATGAACATGGTAGACGAATATTGGCCTACTTACCTTTATCTCTCTCTCCCCTTATGGAAATTGTAGAAGTGGCGATGTTTGGTTCCAATAATGTTTGCCCTCAAGATACAAAAAGGACAAGCTGGATCTCCAAAGACCCCTCCTCAGTTCATGAGCTGAGCCATCCCATACAAAACTGAATGGTACATCATCACCATTTGGTATCCAAATCAGAAAAATATTTTGAAGGTTATGTGCAAGTTTGGATGGCTGTGCTACTCCCAATGGATACAACACGGTTTCCCAAGTTTGCTGTTGTATAACATCATGTGGCCAAGTTGTCTCCCAACGAGTTGTTATTTGTGCATGTTTTCTCGTATTTATTATTAGATAGTAAATGGCATTATATATATCAGCGAGAATAATAAAAATAACAACACATTTTCCCAAGGTCATGCAAAAGAAGGGCTATCTCCATCATAAATGTTGGTCCTAAAATGACCATGGAAACCCAAAAATAATCTTGCCCTCTTGTGGAACAATACCTTGTATAGATGGTGAGAGAATCTGGAAATACTTTATGAAATGATCAATAAGTACGAAATACATTTCTTACCATGCATTGTGAGTAGGCTAAAAGTGAGGTCCATGGATGAGCCCTCCCATGAGAATATCCTCATAAAGGTCTGAAAAATGAAGGGATGCATTCTCCCCTTGGAACACTCCCTCAGCCCAGATACATACTCCCAGTGACGGCATTGTTGGCCTTAGTGATAAGGCTCTTGCCACCCCCTTTGACTCCATCCTTTGACATGCCATATTCCAAAGTCATCCACCATCATGCTTCTATGTGGGAGTCTCCTTCCTATGTGGAAGTGCCTTATGATCATGATGCTAAAGGGTAGCCTCCTTGCACACGGATTGTGCCATTCCTTCCTGTGAAACATCCTCAATGCGAGATAAATTTAGCCCTTACTCTCCCAAGAGTAGCCAAAGAAACAAGAGATATTGCTTTGCCTCCTCACACCTCCATCATACAAATCATGAGGTGAAAACATGATGATTAACATGAAGAATGTCATATCAACACAATGCACCCAAACTCCTTACACTGCCATATGATACGAGTACCATACCGATCCACATCCACCAACATACTCTTTGAAATAAAATGGGTCACATGATGACAAAACTCTTTCAAGAGTAGACAACGTAGCCTTGCCTCCACCTTATACTGTGTCATGAATACGCAGTGGCTCTCAACCCTCTTGCTTATCAACATCACCCATCCCGACGATGGTGGTGTCTACTATCATGCGTAAATTGGCATCCCTCCATTGAAGAATACCATCCTCCCAAATCGGGTTTTAAATCTTTGCATTCATGAGATGTTGAAATGAAATCTCTTGGAGATCTCTAAATTAAGACCACTCATCAATTACCAAGTTGACCCCCATAAGATAGCAAGAAAAAAAATCACTCATAAAAATGTGAAGTGCTCATCGAAGTATCCATCATAATAATGGAAGATTTCATTCATCATAAGATGTTCTCCATCGAAACCATGCACTATCCTCTACTATACATGTAGAAATGTCATTGGAATGCTCCAATAATGGTTGGGCCCCCAACTCATCGATCTTGCTCAATGGCAGTAGCACGATGATCTCTCCATGATGGTGCATGTTGTCTTAAGATCATGCTCAATGCGGAACACATAGTTATGCATTGCATCATTTAGGAAAATACTCATCTATCCTCACGATAATATACACTCAACCCCAGAGTTGTGTACCGCTCAACAATGAATAACCGAATGACTCTTTATCTCCTCCTTGAAAAAATCAAGGCTACTCGGCGGTGATGATACAACAAATCAGAAATGTGCTTTGACCCTAGGTCATGAAATGGTATATTCCCACGATCCTCCACATGATGTAATACTGAAATAACGGAAAGTGGAAACATATGCATACCTTGGTAAATCTTAAGAACATATTTTATTGCTGAGGGTTCTTCCTACGGAGTGTGATGGCTTCCCCAACTACGATGATGATGGTTTCTCTTCTATGGATGCATCGGCGTTGGTCTAGTCTCCTCCTCCTCACGCATCTCGAATAGTGCATGAGTCTAAATGTCAAGAGATCAAGACCACTTTGCAAGGTGTAAGTGTTCTTTTTTTTTTTTTTTCTCACGATGCAAGTGCTCCTACAACAAGTGGTGGTGGAAGTTTCTTCTCCTCTGATTTCTTCTTGTCAAACTTCTTGATGAACCTTTGAGTAAAGGCTCTGCATATGTAATTACTTCTTGCATGACTCAAATGGATGAACCACCAAATATTTGCTTCACCCTCAAGGTGTGTGCAATCTCCATGATTCTCTCTCTACTCTGGATGTAAGCAGAAAAATGCATCCAACTTCATTCCCCAAGCTCTTGCTATGCATGTGGATGACCCATCGAATACTGAGCCAATAAGAAATCCTATTGTTGTAAGGTCCCCAGCCTTTACCTTTAAAATTGAATGAAGCTGTGGGAGAGTTTGATTCTCCTTGAGAACTCTAGGTTGAGACTTATATTCTACAAGATACTCACTTAGAATCTCATGATCTAAGTGTACTCCATATCCATGCCTCTTTTCTTCTCTTCCAAAAAGGAAAGGGCATAACATTCCTGCTTTGGAGCTCACAAATACATTCTTCTTTGGCGATAGGAGTACATGGACCTTCCTCATCTTGAAACCCTCTAGAAGTTTCATTGTTTCTCTCCATTCTTCTTTGCTTGACCTCCTTGGTAGTCCCTCTTAGATCTGAAAGAATGAGATAAAAATCATTCTTTCCATCATTCTGATCTCTTTCTCTTTCTTCTTATTCTCTGATAGCATAATGGTTGAGATCCACATGTTGAGCCAAGATTGTGCTGCGATACCATTTGTAATATTCCCAAATGGAGAGAAACCTTACGCAATATTTGTTTCTAATTATGAAATAGCGGTGAATAAATCAACACACTATAACATGATACAAATGTACAACCATATTATTAAACATATCATCGAATAATAGGCCTGAATCTTGGGATCTCGTCCTCGAAGCAATACAAAACAAGCCTCACTCTAAGAAAATATGTCAATACATGTAAAAAATACGCCATACAAGTGCCATGAGCCATGAAAAGCGCGGTTTTAGGGCATAAAAATGCTACAAAAATGATATATAAATATGGATATGTTTTTATATAGCTCAACAATGTCGGGAGCAGAATCTAGCTCCCCGAAGCACATTTCCAAGATAACCGAAAAGGGTTTCCTAAAAGACACAAATACGAAATACAAATATGGCCCTAGGGTTGAATAATCTCTTATTTGGATAGATGATAGGAGGTTTCGATCAGATTTGAAATTTATGAAAACTCCTCCTATCGATTCTCCAAATGAGGAGGTTGATCCCTCCTTGAAAATATATCCTACAACTAGGGCTCCAAACCCTTCTTGCAAGCACTGCTTGAAATAACGCGAGTTTCTTCTGAAAAGCTATGTTGTAATTAAACGACGATTACCTCGGCACCCCGATCTTTGGATGATGAAATAATGCTCGGGGGTTCTCTTTGCTAGTCTCCCGATGGAAGGAAAATTTCCTCCAGCGAAATCAAACAGAAATGACCCAAATCAACTCTCCACTATTGCACCTTTGCAACACAACACAATACTGCGAAGCTGCCTTTGTAAAACAAAAAGATGTAGCTTGGCCAAATGCCGAGATGAGTGGACAAGGTAGTGAAATACTCTCCCAAAGAGGCCTCTCCAAGGAAATATATGGGATTCTCGTGAGAACACCTTGTGCTAAATAGATGAAGAGAAAGCAATTCTAAATAGACCGTATACAAATAATCCAAAACATCCCCCATATGTTTGCCATCCTCTTCCTTATATAAGTTATGAGCTTCCTCACCCTTGGCCCCCTTCAATTAGGTCACTACCTCCATGCATTCAATCTCCCTCCAAAATTGCGTTGTCCTGTGAATGCCTCCTCCATAACAACGTTGTTTATTTGGTCAAATTTAACTTGATCTTCATGCTCCGGCCCAGCACTTTTCACACCTAAGGGTCTTCAATCTAGCTTTAAGATGACCTCCATTCACACTATGAGTGTCTTTTATTCCTACTAAGGAGATTTATGGGTCTCCATACCCTCTTATTCCTCTCTCTAAGAGAAAAATCAAAATTTAATATTCCAATTAGTTATGTGCTAATTTAGGAGAAATAATACAATCCTTCTCTAAATTGTTGCCTCATTAGTAGTATACATTGGAGCGGTTGAGTAAAAAAAATTATTTGGACATAACTTTCGCATACGAACTTGGATTGAGGTGATGTTCACGCCATTGGAAATATTACCTTGAATGTCGATCTTACCCAGAGTTCCACTTCAATTCGGTGACTTTTATTTTTGAGTTTTTACGGATTCGAGCATTTGCGGAGCCACCTAGATTAATCAATGACCTTACCGGATAAAAATTAAGCCTTTTAATGCTTGGTGTGAAACTAAAGAGTTTGAAATATTTTTGTATACAAGTGAGAAGTTACAAATTAGAAAGTATAGGTTTTACAGTTTTCCATTTCTTACATTTTATACATTTTTGTAAAGGAAACGAGTGATGTTTTCTATTTTAAATTTGAAATAATATGATAAATAGATTTTGAATCTATTTAAATCCTCCTTACCAATCGATTTTTTGAAACAAGCCATGCTATTAAACATGTCTTCTAAAACATTTGAAACATATCTAACTTAAAATATAAAGATATACTTTCTTTGTAACTAAATATATATACTTTTGGCGTAGAGGTATCTACAAGAGAAGAATCGGATGTTAATGTTACTATTATCGCCTAGGCCACCTCATGGTGCGGGGCTCTTCACCCCCTTAACCAAGAGAGTGAAAACAAATCGTGCTACTCGGGTAGTGAACTGCGAAGGGACTAAAGGCCGTGATGTTGAAGGGGTTGAAGGGCGACTCAGCCAAATAACCCAATAAGCATGTTATACTCACGGTGCAAAGGTGTTGAAGTGGTGGCAAAGGATGTCAAGGAGGTGTCAAGTCACATGTCAACGGTGTCGGTACCACTAACACCTAAAATTAATTGTATTTTTGGTTTAAAAATACTTTGGATAGAGAATAAAGTTTCCCCTCTTTCAATATTTGGCTCAAACTTTCGCTTCAAATGGCTAAAATAACATCGGGTGCGATAGAGTACGCAATAAGAGGTGGAAATTAAAACCTTGGCTAAAATTGTGTTGTGGCCAAATTTCCAACTTGAAACTTTGGTTAAACTAAGGCAATGAAATTTACGATCAAAGAGCGATTAATTGTCGATCGACACCATTGTCGATGCTAAGGTCCACATGTCGAGCAAAGACTAATAAAGATGTTTGTACACAAAAAACATAATACTCGTAAAAGTTATAACATACACCAATTATTGAAGGTTTCGCTTCACTTATTTTCATGAAAGTAACTCATTTCATATATTTCACTTGCTATAATATTAGAACATATTCATGAAAGTAACTCGTTTTTCACCCCTATATAATATTTTCAAAGGGATGGTTGTGTAATGTGCCAAAGAATAAAGGAGAAATGAAACAAAGCTTTCCATTTCAAAAGTTGCAAGAGGATAGGTATTTTTAATCATTATAATGTTGAAAAAAATTGTTAGACCATTTTTAAATTTTTTTATTAACTATTTTTTTTTTTTAATTATCAATAGCTTTTCTCAACAACAAGTTTTTTTCATATTATTTCTTGTCAATTTAGCAAAATGATAATTCAATGAATCAACTTCATTGTACGACGTATGTGAAGCAGAAAAACATGGGTCAATGACTCGTGATACATTGATGTGTTTCCATGTCACACATCAAATATAATGATTCCAAAACAACAAGCCTTTATTCGGTCATTAATGTTACAACTCTTCTTTACGCAAGGTTCCAAGGACTTAGATTTCTATTTTGAAAGGAGAAAGAAAATAAAAGGAGCAGTATAAATGGAAAATTTTCCCATATTCATGTCCTCATTAAATATTCCTATGTCTCAAATTTGTTCAACATTTTATGGAATAAAAAATAAAGTCATATGCTAAAAAATATCACTAATTAACCCCACATATTTGCATTGCTTTTATTTATTATTATTATTCTTCTTATCATTTCTCTAATTTTTCAAAACTATATGTCATGTTACTTGATGTGTGGAATTACTTTACCTCTTCTCCCTTTTAACAACTAAGTAATAAAATATGGAGTGTGAAAGTGTCTTGAGAAAAGGTTATGCGGAAGATAGGGTTTAATGAAAGGTAATGGTGTGTGAAGGATGTGGTATGAAAAACATTACGCACATCCTTGAAAATGGTTAAATATGGAATGTGATAAATGGTTGTGCCTATAGAAAGGATTGGGAAATAATTTTTCACAACTTTGCTTAGACAATTTTACCTTTATTTACTTTTACTTTTCACTTAGTTTATTTTCCAATTTCTCACAACTCACCTTTGCATTGTTAATATTTCTCGTATCATTGTTATCCAAAGTTATTTTTAGCATATATCTGATGCATCTAGCAATCAATTAGTCATATTTCAAGGTGACACTTGGAAGATATTAATTACACATAAAAATGATGAGCTATGGTAACCAAAAACTACATTATGCATAAGCTATACGAGGCTCCATAGTATCTTTTTAACATCTTGTTACTTAGTTTATCCTTATATTTCATAAAAACACTCATAATCTACTTGCTTTTGCATCATCCTACTATCTTTCCATATATAATAAACCATCTAAGCTAAAAAGGACATAAAGATGTAAATTCCAATATCTTTCTAGTTATGTATGTTTTACTTATAAAATTGGGTTAATTTGTAAATATTACATAAACTAACATATTTCATGATATTTGTAAGTACATACAAGGTTCAAACGGTTTCTAAAGTGAACAAGTTGGCCTGGCTTTATAGGCACGTGTCACATAGCTCTGACATGGTATTTCATCTATTGGGCACGAAGGGAAAAGTTCATTGATTGACCACAATTTCCATTCGAACACTCAATTAACCATCGTGTGACATATGGAATAAAAAGAGAGTGTTTTTTGATGTGTACGAGAAATCCTCATATGATTCATTAACTCATCATCGAATATAGGAATTAGAACTTTAAATGAAATAAGAAATTGAGCCATCGTATATACGCTAAGATTTATAGTAATGGTTCTCTCTAAGTTATTAGTCCATGCCTTTAGCGGGACTATGATCACTCGATCGTTGACCACTATTAGTTCATATTTTGGCTTATTTGTTTTCGATATCTATCATTTTACCCAAGTTTAATGTACGCAATGTCAATTCTTGAATTTTTAGCAAAGTTTTAGCGTGCAAAATATTGACTCTTATTACAAGCTTCACCTTTCCTAGGTGCAAAAGATTGAGACAACTTTTTAATACCCAAAGTTTTCAAATTTTATACGCAAAATTTTCCAATTTTTATATCAAAGTTTGTGCTTTGCATAAAACCTCTGCCATAGCTAGCTTTCAAGTGTAATACACATACCCTTAACATCCGTGTATTTTATCGTGTCAGTGTAGCCACGGAGGAATAGAGACATAGGCATCGGTGTAACCTATATCTTAGTGCACTTGTAAAGATTTATTCCTCATTGTACGGAATAAAATAATTTCGAGATGGAGAATGGGTGTACGCAACCATTTTACGCTTGAAAGGATATGCGAACTTGCAAATGGTATACGAAAACACCTTACACTATTTTTGTAAAGGAATTTTTAAAATGTCATGTGGTAGGTTTAAAGAACATATATAAATGATCGTGCAAATAATTTGGAGATTGTTTACTTTGATGCTTAACGTCTTTGCGGCTGAGCCCCAGTGTAGCTTTGATCTTTACCGGTAGAGTGGAATCTCGCTCTTGCAACCACAAAAGAACAATGATTTTTTTTTGTCACTAAAAGTTCTATTAATAAGAGCTCGAGGCTAATAATCGTTTTATTTCCTACGCTTTGCCTTGCATTATTTTCATTCTTTGTTAAATCCCCCGACGTCATCCTGTTTCCTTTTTATCCCTCACAACATTTAACCTGGTGTATAGTTAGCTACTAAATGCTTTCTCTCCCATATGCTTCCAAGCATAAATGTTGGTAGTCCATAGGGAACCTAGTCAGGTCAATAGAAACGAACTCAGCCGGAACTTACTCTACGGACAAAGGCTAGTTAGTAGTACCTCTTGGCATGGACAATCTTACACTCGGGACGGAAGTGTATCCATGTCAATAATACCGAAAACAAATTCCAAAGGGATGTGCATGGATTAGTTGGACAAACAGCCATTCGAGACCTAGGAAAATCGATATAATTTATAGCAAGTTCTCCCATGGTGATATCAACACGGCGGCTTCACATCCATTGGAGTAGTGGTTAATGTGGATGTTATAGTGGATTTTTCGACTCCCACATCTGATCGTATAACAAACATTTCTAGTAAGAAATCTTCATGAATAAGGGCATTTGCACGTGGTGATCATGTAATTCTAGAGCCTTAGAAAGTCTTGAGGAAATCATGAGCACTTCTGATGGCGATACTACATCTCTTATTCACGGTATGCACAAAATTCGCGGCCATCGAGAGGAATTTCTCATACTAACAAGTACGAGTAGGACACATTCCCAGGTATTAAGTCTAGCAGGAGAAGATACAATTCAATGTCTTGGGCTATTATTGGCGGATGGCTTCTTTGTTTAGCAATATAGGGACCATTGTTTACGTCTAGGTATCCCTTACCAATATTTTTCGTAGGGTATACCTTACAAAATGTTTGATCTAGTTGAATATATATTTCTTAACTATCAATGTATAATTTTAATACAGTTGGTTTTCGAGATGTTTTTTTGTAATTTGTGTGGCGACTTCAAGTCTTCGGAAGTGGGATGCGCATTCAAATTCTAACTTTGAAGTATAAATTTGCTTTTAATTTCATATGGATGGCTTGCATTGGGTGTGAGATTCGATTTTTGTTTTTCTATTGATTTTTCAGCATTGGATGTGAGATTCTAATCTACGTTTACTGATTTCTTAGCATTCAATTCTTAACATTCAATTGATATGGAAATTAATTTTTCCAATGATATGCTAGATTGGTTAAAATTCTTACTTAGGCACTCAATGGAAAAGTGATTGATGAGATGACATTACGTAACTTATCTCTTTACAATTGCAGGAAATTAAATTTCTAGGTAATACAATATCATGCTCTTTGTTGTTAATAAATTTTCATCTTTTGTCCACATATGCTAAGATTTGGAATATCTTAATGAGATAACTTCTGATTTTTACTTTTGGGATTTTGCTTTAAATTTGATTGACAATGAGGAATTATAATTTTTAAATCTCATTTATATATATTTTAATCATTGCAGCCCTTTGAATATATCAAGCTATCCATCAAAATCAAAGCAGTTAACATCAACGCTGCCCCAAGCCACTTTGAACGTTGCACTCTCAATTATTTTTATCCATATGCTACACTCGACTATGGAAACATTAAAATGCTTTTACATCCTTAGAATTAAAGAGATATTTCATTCAAAATATTAATCGAAATATTTTTCAAAAGTGCTTAGAATGCTTAGTCATTACATAAAATTTTGATGCTCTTTTAAAATTGGTTCCTATAAAATTGAAAAAGAAAATTCACTTTAACTCTTACTTGCTCAGAAAGAGACAAAAACCGTATGAATTTTCCTATCAATGAGTAGCATTCATGGTAGAATGATTTTCTCATTTGCTATAATTATACATAAACCAAAGTTGTTGAATATAAAATTTTTCTTAAGCTTTTATTCTAAGTTTTCTCTTCACTTTGATTTTATAGTCATGGATGGTAGATATAATGGCATTTTTTATTTCATTGCACTAGAATGTGAGAATAATCTAGATCATGCAGAAATAGATTTGGTTTGAGTTGTTGAACGAGTGTGTATTTAGAAATTGGTTCCATGTATTTAGGTTTGTTTCCTCTTCTTCGGGAAGATTAGGTGAGTGCAATGCACTTTATATAAGTGTGATGTAATCGTTAGGTTCAATTCAATGATTTGATTGAGCTTTGTCCCCAATGTTGTGTTGTGTTGTGTATTTAATTTAAGTTGGTATCGAGCTACTAAGCGGAGTCGCCGTCTGTTGCGCATCTTTGGAGTAAGTCTGCTATCGACACCCATCGAGAAAATTGAAGAGCGTGGAAGAAATTTGAGCCGTCCATTGCACCGATTTCATCAACGCTATCATAAGTCACGGCGAGAAAAGATTAGAGGTACGCCTCGGTTTCGCTATTTCAATCCCCGGCGTGAGCATGAGAAGAAATTGACTTGCGTTCGAGAAGCGGTGTTTCCGGGGTTTACGCATACCATTGGCACTCACCGTAGAGTGCAAGGCGTGGACGGCGATTCCATTCTTTGTATTTAAAATTTGCGCTTACAAATTCGTGCGGTCGTGAATTCGGCCTCACATCGAAGACGGCGGTTGTGAGTGAGTGTTTTATTGAGAGCCGATTTATATTTGTTTTAATTTGTTTAACGATGCAGCATGCATGATATAGCATGAAATGGTCTCTATTTAAAGTACAACGGCGCCAATTTCTGTGATCACATCACTTCAAGGTTGGTTTCGACAGTTGTTGAACTTGTGTACGTGCATTCTTCACGGTGCTAAGATGCGCTTATCTCACGATTACGCAACCTCTTTCATTCACCATATGTTACATCTACCTTTTATCTTCTGAGTGTTTCAATAATCGAATGATTATTTGTGATTTATGGCGTAATTGACTCAATTTGTCGACGGTTATTTACATTGTTTCAAACAACAACAACAAAAACAAAACTTTCTGATGCGATAAGGATTACAGACTTTTCGTTGGCAATCTATATAGCCGTGATTATTGATTATTGCGGTGCATTAAATTCTTGAAATTAAATACGGTTGAAATGGCTAATCCGCTTGTTGATTCATATTTAAATGAATCTACAAAATGATGGTGAAAATTATGTAAATTGGAAATTTAAGTTGATCATAGTCTTTGAGCATACAATCTCGGGACGATTGTCAAAGGTGACGAGCCCAAGCCTACACCTCTATGTGCAAGTCAGTTAGGATAAGCGAGAAATGAAAGCAAAGGTGTTGCTACGCATGTCGATGAAGGACAATATTATTCCTCACATTCGAGTTGTCAAAGCTTCAGTAGAGCATGGGACACTTTCTCAAAGGTTTGTATGGCTAATGCAAACCGTATTTTATTTTTAAAAACAAAGCTTATCTATCCAATGGAAGCCAATGAAAGCATTAGCAACTTGTTTCCAGATTAAAGACTTGAGTGATAAGCTTGGTGATATTGGTGAAAAGGTGTCTAGTACCGATTTGGTAGCTGTTGCTTTGAAGGGGCTAGTCCAAGACTGTAAAGTCTTTATTTCGACACTCTCGGCTAGACCAGCACCTCCATTTGAAGAATTGGGCTGGAATTCTTCTTCAAGAAGAAGAAGCGAATGAAAAAATTTTGAACTCGAGTCAAATGGTTACGATTTGGCTTTATTTGCAAGAGAGTAAAAAGATCATTCGAGGGAGACATAGGGACGAGAACGGAGATGGACACTCGCCCAAGCGAAGGTATGACACCTCCACGACTCTTATGTAAAGAGGAACATTGAATGTGATTATTGTGGAAAACCTGGACATCTAGCTAAAAGTTTCTTTAGAAGAAAGAATCATGAATCAAATCAAAGACACTAGGAGGCATAATGGAAATTTCATAAATAGAGACACTTCGATTCTTGATGGATTCAAAAAATCTTAAGTTGTTTCTTTCGACGTTGCCTTGTCTTTGAGCGATGATGAAGAATGCTTGGCTCATAGATTACAGTACATGGCCACATACTGACTTGTAATAAAGAATGGTCATGATAAATATTATGAGAAATACGATGGCACACACATTTACCTAGGAGATGACGGGTCACTTAAAGTTCAGAGCTATGGCATAATAAATGTGTACTTACCTAATGGACAAATAGAACTGATTCATGATGTGATGTATGTACTGCTCTCAAAAGAATTTGATATTTGTTTCCACTATCCTTTGATAATCATTTAAAAGTGGAATTTGGTAAATTAAGGTGTATTGTGAAAGATGTTCGGGACCACTACGGGTTGTTTCTACGGTACCGGGGTTGGAGGATTATATAAATTGGATGTGACAGAGTAAAGCGCCATGTTGCATTGACATCAAGAGACATCAACGACGAGTTATGGAATTACGAGTATGGGCACCTAAATTACAATGATTTATCGTTGTTGCAAAAGAAAATCAATGGGTTGAAGGTCTTCCTGGTATGAGTGTGAACATTTACCATGTGAAGCTTGTGCACTTGGTAAAGCGGCATAAGAGAAGAGTTTCCCGTTTCATACGCTTGACAATATGATATGCTTGAATTAATTCACCTTGATGTATGTGGACCTATGCAAACTAGGTCTCTTGGTGGTGCTTCATACTTTGGTATTTTTATTGATAGATCTAGGTATACACAGGTCTATTTCATTCGAAGGAAAAGTGATATATTTGAGTATTTTAAAGAGTTAGAACTATGATTGAAAACAAATAGGTAAGTACTGTTAAAATACTCGGATACGATCAAGGGGGTGAATATAGTCGGGGCGCATTTAAAAGCTATTGTAAATCTAATGGGATCCAACAACAGTTCTTTGATGCCTCATACCCCTCGGCAAAATGGTGTTATTTGAGAGATGGAATAGAACAACGGCGGTGGAGTGTGCTCGAAGTATGCTTCAAGGTAAGAACATCTCTAATGGTTCTGGAAATGAAGCCATTAATACTATTTGTTTATTTGAAAGAGTAGTCTTACTAAGAAATTAGCTTTTCAAACACCTTTTGAGAGTCTTCATGGATACAAACCTGATGTCGAGTCATTTAAGAGTCTTTGGATGTCTTGCCTTTGCACATATTCCTAAGGCTAACGGAAGAAACGATGCAAAGTCAATCAAGTGTCATTTTTATTGGATATTATAGATCGAAAGCATATAAATTGTTTGATCCAAGTACACATAAAAGCTGTTTGCAAGTCGAATGTAGTGTTTCATGGGCGAGTCGATAAATGTGATCTGAAGAATGATGCATGGCATATATCTAATGATGCTCATGTCAAACTTGATACTTTGGTTAAACGAGGGCAAGACGAGTGCAGTGCGGGTTCAAGATTAGGATGAGAGAAGTATGAGCATCAGTGAGTCTCACGGGGAGATTCACCTCAAAGCAGAGAATCATGGATGGAACTCCAACAGGGCTGGCACCCCGAGAAGGTCAGCACGAAAAACCCATCTTCACCGCAGAGTATAAGTTATGCCTTGATGTCTAGCCATCATGAATGTTGTAGAACTAGTTGATTATGAACCAGGCTAAACAAGCATGAACAATGGAAAATGCTATGAGCCGAAGTGAATATATGCTGTCTTATGAAAAATCAAACATAGAATTAGTGGAACTACGGAAACATAGTTCAATTGGAAGCAAATGGTTGTATAAATCTAAATTTAAAGCGAGATGGTAGCATTGATAAATTTAAGGCGAGATTAGTTGCAAAAGGATATGCTCAACGGGGAGGGAATTGATTATGAAGATACTTTTGCACCGGTAGCTAAATTGAATACAATTAGATTGCGATTACCTTAGCTACAAAACATAATTGGAATATACATCAATTGGATGTAAAATGCGCTTTTCTAAATGGTGATTTAAAGGAAGAAGTTTATTTGGTTCAACACGAAGGTTTGTCAAACGAGGACATGAGCATCTAGTACGAGGTTAAGAAAAGCCTTATATGGTTTGAAGCAGTAGCGAGATCATGGTATGTAAAGATTGATACCTTCTTTCTTGAGAATGGGTTTGTGAAAAACAAAAATGATCCTAACTTGTATGTTAAGAAAGATGAAAAATGTTGCTTTAATATCTTTGTATGTGGATGATCTCATTATCACGGTGCTTACAAGTTAATTGAAGAAATTAAAGTTTAGTTGTCACGAAATTTGAAATGAAGGATTTGGGTGAATTGCATTCTTGTTTTAGGAATTGAGGTATGGCCGGGCTTTGGTAAAAAATTGATCACTCAAAGCAAATATACAAAAAGGAAATTCTTAAAAGTTCAATATGGTAGTACAAAGCTATGTCAACTCCCTTAGAACGAGAATGCAAAGTTGTACAAAGAAGATGGAACTAAAGGCGGATATGGAACATTATATCGTCGAGTTGGTGGGAAGTCTAAACACTATCACCACTACCGGACAGAACATTGCATACTCGGTCGGTATCCTTAGTAAATTCATGGCTAAACTGGAAATCCTTTTGAATCTTTGCAAAGAAAGTTCTCACGATACTTAAAGGGAACAATGAATTTAGGTATTATATCTTGTCGTTGATGTTGCAACGGGTTTTCGATTGATTAGGCGGGAAATCCGGATAATGAACGATCTACCTGCGGCTATGCATTTCATATAGGATCGGGGGTTGTATCTTGCAATAGTAAGAAACAACCAAGCTTGTTTCTTTATCATCAACGAGAATCGAGTACAAAGCTTTGATCAATGCCACTGTGAAGCTATTTGGTTACGGAGAATTAGCACGAGATCTTGAAGGCGCAAAGTGGTTCAACATGTATCAATTGTGATAATCACTTAGTGCTATCAAATTAGCACATAATCCAATTTACCATGCTAGAACAAAACACGTTGAGTTACAATACCACTTTATGCATTGAGAGAGAATTGAGTCAAAAGAATGAAATTGAATTAATATTTTGTAATACGAGATAATATAGGTTTGATATATTTACTAAGCCTCTTGGTAAAATCAAATTTGAAGTTTTTAGAAGTCAATTAGGTATTGTAGAAAATCCATTTCTCCATTGAGAGGATGTGAGAATAATCTAGATCAATAGAAATAGATTTAGTTTTGAGTTGTTGAACGAGAGTGTGTATTTAGAAATTGGTTCCATGTATTTAGGTTTGTTTCCTCTTCTTCGGGAAGATTAGGTGAGTGCAATACGCTATATAAGTGTGATGTAGTAAGTGCGAGTTCAATTCAATGATTTCGGTGAGCTTTGTCTCACAATAGCTATGTTGTGTTGTGTATTTAATTTAAGTTAGAACACATTGTACCACACTCTGCAAGCTGATTGCGGGCCCAGAAAAAATGGCAAGATTCTTTTGCCGGGTCATTTTTTTCCTTCGATTTTTTTTACATATTCTATTCCACAAAAGGAAAGGATAGAAATTGTGTAGATTTCAGTTGCATGACATGATGCCATTGGCATTACATGAGAGATCAGTGGCATTATCTTCAAGAAAACATGTATAATACTACCCCCGTACAACACCTTATTTTACTAGGATATGACCTTGACCGATGGTGAATGAGGTTCTCTTATAGTATATAGTATAGTCACTATTCATGATCTGTGTCCAACTGTTTTCAAGTTTTACAAAGCATCATATTTCATCATTAAGATCTATGAGCACTGCATATATAACCATACACTTGAGAAGCACGTTGAGGTGTTTAGGGATTGTTGTTCAATTGAGACATTTTTTAAATTGTAAATCTTGTTATGCATTAAAAAATATTTAATTCATAATATTTGTTATTCTAGGGAATACTCTCAAAATATTTAGAGGTTGCAGGCATTTTCCTATGTGTACAGGAATTTTCCTATATCTGGCACTCCTATATTTGGATAGTTTTACATCCATTCGCTCCTATATTTGGCTAATTTTACAGCCATTTCTTTCAGTTTTATGGTCAATGCTTTCTAATATCGGCAGGGACTAGCGCTACGCTAGTTTCCGCCCTTGTTTATTATAAAATATAGTATAAAAAGGACTAGGTGAAGAGAAAGACTCATCTTTTTGTATCATTTTATCAATGCAGAATAGCATTAATATGTGCACACTACTTTTAATTTAAATATCACAATTGTCTCTTGTAATCATGATGCTTCAATGAGAATGTTACATAAGTGGTCATAAGGTTTCTTGAGTTTTTTTAACCCTGTTCACTAGCAAGAGGATCTAGCAAGAGGCCCCCCTCTGGCGTATGGGATTATAGTATAATTTTTTCACTTTACTTGTATTTACTATGTTTTTCTCATGCTCTATTTTATTTAATAGCTAGCTTTCACATATACTTATTTTTTTACTCTCTTTTATAGGTTCATCAAGTGCCTGAATTGGATTTAAAAAAATACCAAAAAAATTACTAGTTATTTATATAATCAGTTCTTTACTTTCATATTCATTTTCACTCATGCATTCATTACCAATCTCACATTCATAGGCACATTTACACATCACTCATGAATGAATCCTAAGCTTTGAAGACACTCATTGAGGTTTTTTTATTCAAGTTTTTTCAAGTTACTTTATAGTTTCAAATCCTTAAGATGGGTTTCCCTTGCTTTCATAAATAGTTGTATTGTTTTCATAAACAGGTATATTTCTTTTCTAGATAGTTGTCATTTCTTTCATAGAACATTTTTTTTTTCTTTCATAGTGTAAAAAATATATTTTCCCTCCTTTAGATCATAACTTGAATGATTTCCTAGAATATATTGTTGTTTGTTAGATCCCCATATTACTAGTTTAGTCCCTTATTGTCATTAGTGTAGCCCCCTTATTGTTATTGTTGTACCCCTGTAACCCCAATATTGTTATTATTGTGCCCTTCCATTATTATTGTTAAGTCGGCTAGGATTATATTGTGGGCCCATGGACTCCTATATATAGAAGGAGGTTTTGGTCATTTGTATCATCCAATTGTTCATTTATGTAATGTATTGGAGGTTTCTCCCTCGAAGTGCCTATTTCTAAGGTGTTTATCTCTCTTTTATTCTATTTTGGAGCTGGTTTCATAACATTTGGTATTAGAGCTTTGGATTCTAGGGTTTCGCTACTCCAAACAGGTCATCATGGTATTTTCGCTATAACATTTTTTCTACGAAGGTTCAGAAGCTGAAATGTTTATAGAGAGAAACTGAAATCCTGAGGAATGTCGTGGAAACATTTTAGATCTTGGTTCGCAATATTTTCGGAGATATGACCTGTGCAAGTTAGGGATTTTTGCAGGCTCCTGAATTTAACCTAAACAAGTCATTGTGGAATTTTCGCTATAACTTTTTTTTTACGAGGGTTCAGAAGCTGAAATTTTTACAGAGCGAAGCCACAATCCTAAGGAAAGTCGTGGAAAATTTTCAAAGATTTATTCACAATATTTTCAGAGATGGGATCTGTGGAAGTTAGGGATTTTTCAGGCCCCCGAATTTCATCTCAAAGAGGTGACCGTGGGAAAATTGTCATAACTCTCTCTCTGAGAATTGGATTGGAATTATGTAAAAATTGGCCACACGTACATAGACTTTATTTTCTTGTGTATCAATTTTAGAGCCGAAGGAGGAAACAGTGATACGTGGCACATCGTACAAGGTCGCTCTACTGAACCAGTCCATAATTAGGTCATTGTGAGAGATTTGGCATAACTTTGTCTTCAAGAATAAAAATCAGGTTAAAACTCTAGAATTTGAAAGAATATTCAGAGATATTACTGGGCCCAATTTCAGATATTGAAGATCCAAAATCACAAATATAATTCAGTTTCAATATCAAGCTCCTCAAAATCAAGAAAAAGGTGTGTATTTTTTTCGAATTACATAAGTCTCGTTTGAAAAAATTAGTTTGAATTTATTCCAAGGGCATATTGAAGAATATATATCAGTATTGGGTTCTAAAATTCCCCCTAAAAAGAATTCAACACCCATTAAGCCTTCAGAAGGCTCTACTATGACTCATGAAGACGAAGAAATGCAACATGAGATATCAAAATTACAAGAGCAAGTGCACCAAATTTCGCTATCGCAAAGAGAAACAAAAAATAAAATGGAAGTTCTGAAGAAAGACATAGAAACTAAGATGGATGGTTTGAAGAAAGGCGTGGAAGCTAAGATGAATGGTTTGGAAGCTAAGATGGATGGCATGGAAGTTGGCATGGAAGCTAAGATGGATGGTATGGAAGCTAAGATGGATGACATGGAAGCTAATATCGATGAAAAAATGAAAGAAAACATGGAAAACATGAAGAATTATCTAAAAGTAGACATCGAAGGTTTGGCAAAGTTGATACAATAAATGTTTCCTAATGGAGAAAAGATAGTAGAGGAAGCTCATGATGAGAACAAAATAAATGTTAATTATGATTTCATAAACTCTAACATTGGATGGAAGAACCACCATATTCCAAAGATGGATATGAGTAAGTTTGATGGCAAGGATCCCGTAACACGAATACTACAGATGGAGCAATATTTTGATCTCAATAATGTGAAAAACACACAAAATGTATAGCTTACATTTAGACAGGCTGTTTGTGTGATATGATGGCTTTTATCTCGTAAAAAATTATCTAACAGTCAATTTTCATGGAGAAACAATGCACATTATGAGGATAAAAAGCAACTTTCCTTCTTTAGCCAATTGATAAATCTCAAACAAAAGGGTTCAGTGGTGGAGCACATTGAGGACTTCCAAAAATTGAATATAAGGGTAACTGATATTCCAGAGGAACACAGGATTGATGTTTTCATAGGGAATTTAAAGGATAACATCCAACATTAAGTTCGTGTTTGGGAACCTGATTCATTGGAAAAGACATTCAGGTTGGCAAGAAAAATTGAATGTAAAATTATGACGACAAGGAAGCCTATCACTCACATATATAAAGATGGAAGTGTTGCTACTCCTAGACTTCTACAACCTACAAGGTTGACACCACAACAATTGGAAGAGAAAAGAGAAAAAGGGCTTTGCTACAGTTGTGATAGAAAATACACTAAAGGTCATAAATGTGATGAGAAGAAATTATTTTACATAGATTGTGAAGAGGAAGAATAAACTGAACAAGAATCTTCAAAAGAAGAGGATCTACACTAGGAAAAAACCTTAGAAGGAAGAAATGAGTCTGACCATATCGTGTAATGCATTGGCGGGAATTACCACTCCTCAAACTCTCAAGATAGAAGGACATATCAAGAAGAAAAAGGTAATAGTGTTGATTGATTCGGGTAGTAGCCATAATTTTATTCATTGTAAGGTAGCCAAGGAGTTGAATTGTTTCCTATACCCAGCACCATAATGTCAAGTGATGGTTGCAAATGGAGGAAATATAAATTGCTCTGGAAAATGCCATAATATCAAGCTAACCATAGGGGAATATGCATTGAATATTCCAATGCTTTCCTTTCATATGGGAGGTGTTGATGTTGTACTTGGAGTACAATGGTTACAATCTTTGGGGACAGTAGCTTTTAATTTTCAAGAACTTTTCTTCAAATTTTTTTCAGAAGAAAAGGAAGTCGAATTAAGGGGTATCGCAAGGAAGCCGGGAAAGATAATAATATCTAATGTCATGACAAAGCTTTTGAAGAAAGAGCAATGAGGTGTAATTGCAAAATTATGCTCACTAGAAGTTCCAACATCAAAATCATCTATTTCTACAAATCTCCAAAAAGTCTTGGACAATCATTCCAAGGTGTTTGAAACTCCCAAAGGACTCCCACCTATTCGTGATCATGATCATGCTATTCATTTGATTCCAGGAAGTGTTCCTCCAAACATCAGGCCTTATAGATATCCTTACTTCCAAAAGAGTGAAATTGAACGTATGATTGAAGAAATGTTAGAGGCGGGTATAATTCAACCTAGTCAAAGTTCTTTCTCTGCTCCTGTAGTATTGGTACACAAGAAGGATGGATCATGGTGCATGTGTTAGGATTATAGGGAGCTCAATAAGCTCACCATTAAAGATAAATTTCCCATTCCTGTGATTGATGAATTATTGGATGAATTACATGGAGCAGTTTATTTTACCAAGTTGGATCTTCGTTCAGGATATCATCAAATTAGAATGAAGACTGAAGATATTCCAAAAACAACATTTCGAACTCATGAGGGTCATTATGAATTTTTGGTCATGCCTTTTGGCCTTACCAATGCACCTTCTACCTTTCAAGGGTTGATGAATTCCATTTTCAAACCCTTCCTTAGAAAATTTGTGCTAGTATTTTTTGATGATATACTAATCTACAACAAGTCTTGGAAGGATCATGTTGAACATGTTCACATGGTGCTCAAACTATTGCAGGAGAAATAATTATATGCAAAAAAATCAAAATGTTTCTTTGGAGTACAAGAGGTGGAATATCTGGGTCATATTGTATCTCACGAGGGTGTTAAAGTAGACCCTAACAAAATTAAGCCATTAAGGAATGGAAAGTCCCCACAACCATAAAGCAGTTGCGAGGATTTCTCGGGTTAACAGGGTATTATCGCAAGTTTGTTAAGAATTATGGGAGAATAGCAGCACCTCTAACAACATTATTGAAGAAAGATGCATTTTCATGGACTCCTGAAGCAACTAAGGCCTTTGAACATCTTAAAGAGGCCATGTGCCTAGCACCGGTCTTAGCTACGCCAGACTTCACAAAAGCCTTTATTGTGGAATGTTTGAAACAGATGGATTATTTTAGAAGAAGATCCAATTCTTTTATTAGATAATCAAAGGAAAATAATACATACAAAGCTATTTACAAGGAAAATGATAAGAGAAATATTTCATTGCATAAGAGATGGCAATAATTATTACAAATAGAAGACACTTCAAGGTAAAAAATGATCATGATAGTCTTAAACACTTTTTGGAACAAATACTATCTTCAGAAGAGCAGCAAAAATGGGCCACAAAGATGTTGGGTTATGACTTTGAAATAATATACAAAAAAGGGAAGCTAAATCTTGTTGCAGATGCACTCTCAAGAAATAATGAAGAGGTGGAAGCATTGCTTTGTGCCATTTCTATTATCCAACAAGATTGGATAACCGAAGCAAGGGATGAATGGAAGAAGGACGAAGAAGTGTGGACACTCATTCAAAAGTTACAGCAAGATCCTACATTTGATACATTTAGTTGGAAAAATGATTCCTTATGGTGCAAAGATCTCTTATATATTTTTAAGAACTCCCAAATAAAACAAAATATTCTTTTGGAATTGTACACTTCTCCTTTAGGAGGACACTCGGGATTTTTAAAAACTTACCATAGGGTGAAGAAAGAATTTTTTTGGGATGGCCTTAAATCTAATATTCAAAATTTTGTAGCAGAATGTTTGGTTTGCCAACAAAATAAAGTTGAGACAATTAAGACCCCAGATCTTCTACAACCTTTATCCATTCCAAGTCAATGTTGGGAGGAGATTTCAATTGATTTGATCACAGGTTTACCTAAGTTTGAAGGAAAGAGTGTCATCATGGTGTTAGTTTATAGACTTACCAAGTATGCACACTTTTGTGCATTATCTAATCCATTTAAAACAAGTACATTTGCTACTACATTTATGGACACAATTCAAAAGCTACATGGAAACCCAAAGATTATTGTGAGCGACATAGATCCCATTTTTACTGGAAAGTTTTGGACAAAGTTATTTTCTTGTTTGGGTACTCAATTAGCTCATAGCTCATCTTATCATCCTCAATCCGATCGTCAAATTGAGATAGTGAATAAATGCTTGGAAGGATATCTTCGTTGTTTTGTATCTGATAAACAAACACAATGGTTCAAGTGGTTACCTCTCGCTGAATGGTGGTATAACACTTCCTTCCATACTGCAGCAAAAATGACCCTATTTATGGAACATTATGGATATCATCCACTATCCATCACATCATCTTTAAGAGAAAATTCTAAGGTTCAAGCAGTGGAAGATCACATCGAGCATCAACAAGAAGTTCTAGGATAACCTAAATTTGGCACAAAATCAAATAAAACAACAGGCAGATCAACATCGTAGCGAGAGAAGTTTTGATGTAGGAGACTAGGTATTTTAGGGCTACAACCATACAAACAAATGTCCCTCAAGCAAGCTAAGAAGGATAATAAATTATTGCCAAAGTACTATGGTCCTTACAAGGTGTTGCAAAATATTGGTACTATGGCATACAAATTAGAGCTTCCTTCTTCTTCGTGAGTGCATCTAGTTTTCCACGTTTCATGCTTAAAGAAGTTTATAGCCGAAAATACTCCAGTTCAAACAATATTGCCAGAACTTGATGAGGAAGGAAAAATAATATTGGAACCTGAAGCAGTCACGGAAACAAGAACTCGATAGCTACGAAATTGATCAATTTCAGAGTATCTCATCAAGTGGAATAACTTACCCACTGAAGGTTCTATATGGGAGGATGAGAATTTTATACAGAAGCACCCAAAGCTACTCAAACATTGAGGACAACACTTTTTTTAAGGAGAGGGGCATGTTAGGTCCCTATATTACTAGTTTAGTCCCTTATTTTTATTAGTGTAGCCCCCTTATTGTTATTGTTGTACCCCTGTAACCCCAATATTTTTATATTGTGCCCTTACATTATTATTGTTAGGTCGGCTAGGATTATATTGTGGGCCCATGGAATCCTATATATAGAAGGAGGTTTTGGTCATTTGTATCATCCAATTGTTAATTTATGTAATGTATTGGAGCTTTCCCCCTCAAAGTGGCTATTTCTAAGGCGTCGATCTCTCTTTTCTTCTATTTTTGGAGTTGATTTCATAACATTGTCTCTAATTTCATTAGATTACATTTTCTACTTTAATTAGTTCAGAGTTCATTTCTTCCGTAGAATAAATTGTTCTTGATTTCACTAGATTCTTCTTTCATAGATTTTTTTTTTCTTTGATAGTGTAAAAAATATATTTTCCCTCCTTTAGATCATAACTTGAATGATTTCCTAGAATATATTGTTGTCTCTAATTTCATCAGATTACATTTTCTACTTTAATTAGTTCAAAGTTCATTTCTTTCGTAGCATAAATTGTCCTTGATTTCACTAGATTCAAATTCAATTAGTTGTTTTTGTTTTCATAGAATAAATTTCATTTGATTTCCTTTACTTTTGTTGCTTCAATAGTTTACCTCATCATAATCAAGTGTGTGTCCTTTGTCTAGATTTCATCTCATTGTATTGCATTCTTAGACCCTCGTATTTAATTGCTTTCTAGACTAAGACTTCATTGTCATTTTATAGATTAATATTTCACTTTATTTGGATCATTTAATCATTCATTTCTCAATAGATTTGATTTTTTTTTGTAGAATTTGAAAGTTGATTTCCTAACACATATAGTGTAGTGTACTTTATAAGTCTATGAACCTACCTTGAAATTTTAATGAAAGTAATTTAACACGTAATTAAATTACTCATCATGTTTGGCACCATTGTCAGGGAAGTATACATAGGCATTAGTTTTCATTTTATAATTTCTTTTTAATTACACAAATCTATAAAGGAAGAGTGGTAATACGATAGGGAAGAACTTATGCATCATAATTGTGAGGTTCTTCTAACTAGAGTTGTTGAATTGCATCTCATTCTTATATGCATAAAATTTATAATTCATTCATTTTATAATGCATATATATGGAAATATACTCTAGAGGTAGATTTGTTAGAGGACGAACTTCAATTCAATCATCACCAACCACCCCCACTAAACCATGTGGTGCATTAAGATTCCCGTCACCATCCACATTACAAATTCCAACTTTTGAAAGTAGAAGAAGACTCCTTGAGGTACAAATATCATAAATTACAACCAAAGAAGAGCCAACTTCTTCCATGGAAGCAATAGTATATGAACCTGTGTCTTCAACCTAGGTAGTCATTTGTATTTCTTCACTAAGGAGGACAACTTGTTGGACAAGAACTAGAAGAGAAGAAGAAGAATAATAAGGAACTTTATTTGGAGGACCATTAGTAGAAGAATCAAAAGAGGAAAATACATTTGAAGAACCTTATAGCCTCAGCTCTAAAGGATAAATTGTAGAAGGTGAAGGAGAAGTATTTCCTCCTCCCAGTGGAAATGAAACAATAATAGGTGGAGGAAAAGGAGGAAAATAAATACCACTACTTGGGGGTGGAAAGGAAGGAAGAAGACCTCCTAGTGGTTGAAGAGTTGGTATAGGAGGTAGAGGAAGAGGCAATGATGGAGATGGTGATAATGAAGTATATCCTTATAAATTTCACATTCAATATACTAACAATAATGTTAGTATGAAGAACATATCTCCATCTATACTTCCTAACTTCCAGTGTAGGAGAAAAAAATACCCATAAAATTTTATATTTGAATTTGAAGTATTATGTAGATATTATGATTACTTACTTGATGCTCAAAATTTGAAATTCTTTCCAATAGAATTGAAATATGGAGCTCTTAAATGGTTTATGGATAGAGGTACTAACTCTATAAGATCATGGGATGATGAGAAGGTTATTTTTAGAAAAATACAAATATTATTGTATACAACATGATATTAAAGAGGAAATATTTAAAATGACTCAAAAAGAAGATGAGAGTCTTGAGGACCTGGTATAAATATTTACATATAATGCTACAATGGAAAAACTACATAATCTAGGATTTGATACACTAAAAACCCTCTCACTTAGAGCAATCAAAGATGAGTGGATTGATATCCTTAACCTAATAGGTAAAGGAGATGTGTTTGAGTTATCATTTGAATAGATTTGTGAACCATGCAAACACATATCTAGAGGGAAAATAAAGTATGATAGAACTCCTAGAGATCTAGCATAACAAGAGTAAGTAAGTCAACATAAAGATCGCTAAGTCGAGCTAAACTTGGCTATTTGCGTAATAATTTTAAAACAAATATTATTGGCAATATTAGTGAGAATATTGATATGTTAAGAATGAAAAACAGGAAAAAAGCTGAGAGCATTGATTTATCTATATTTTTCCCTAGATGTATGAAGTAACATGCATTAAGAGAATGTCCACTTGATAATAATGAAATTTGCATCATCTGTGAAAAATTACATGGTATGAAAAATTTCCCATCACTACATGGGTTGAAATTTGTTTACCAGGAAGATAATGGAATAGGTCAAACACCAAAACAAATTTTCTCTGTTGCTCCTAAAATACCTTGGTAGCCTCGTTAACCAAGTATAATGGAAGATCCAAATTCACAATTTCAATCTTATGCATAACAAACTCTAAATACTTGGAACACACCCTTACCTATACAACCCTAGCCACCACATATTCAAAATCCATCTTGGCCACAAGGTTGGCAAGTATCTTATGGTAGAAATCCATAATATCCTCAATATTTCTATCAGTATCCTCAATACTAGTCTCAATATTATTCTCCACCACCACAACCTCCACAACCTCAATTTCATCCTCAATTGACTACAATTCAACATCTCCCATTACCACCTACTCAAATACCACAAAGGCTTAATCAATTGCTTGCACAACCGCTTCCAAAACCTAATAATAAAATACCTTAGCAAACCACTTACAGTGCTAAAGTACAAAATTTCCAAACTTACATGATAGCTCCCCTGTATTATAATGATATTCATTAGGTCGGGGAGAATTTTGAAAAAAAATAATCCTCTTATTATCATTAATGAACATAAAGAGGATGAAACTCCTGAAAAGGAGGAGACTCCTCAAAAGGAAGAATTTCCTAACAACATAAGAGATAATGAAATAAGACCCTCCTACTACTCCTTTAGCAGAAAAACCATTTATATCCTTACAAAACCCTCCTTTCCTATAGATATTACAAATAGATAAAGTTGTAGAGAAACAGTTAATTTTTCCAAATTATGACATGCTAGATGAGTTAAAGAATGTTTGCATTAAAAGTCCTTTACTTAAGGCAATAAAGGTTATTCAAAATTTTGCAAAAACTATAAAGGAGTTGTGTATTAGAAAACAAAAAACAAAAAATACAAAAGGTTCAACTCATTGAAAAAATTGTAGAACTTGTGATAGGAAAAATTAAAATTGAATTTTTTTTAGATCCACGGAGTCCCATCATGAAAATTCACATAAATAATGTTGAAATCCCAAACACATTAATTGATTTAGTTGCAACAATAAATGTTATGACAAAAAACACTATGGATGAATTACAATTAACTAGTATTCAGTATACTTGTACTATATTACAGTTAGCACATAGATCTACTATTAAACCAGAGGGTATATTAAAAAATTTATGTGCATCCCTAGATTAATGGGAATATCTAGTTGTTTTTATGAAATTTACACCAAAAATAAATCTAGGAGGTCATCCATTGATATTAGGTAGGCCTCGATTAGCCACAACCGATACATTTAATAGTTGTAGATCTAGTGACATGATAATTTCCAATGGAAATTCAATGAAAAAACTTACATTATATCTTCCAACAAGAGCAATAAATGAATTAGGAAATGAGAATGGATTGATGATGAAGAAGAAGAAGAGTATGAAGATATTCAGCTATTTTTTACCATCTCACAAGCAATGGAAATTAAACAAAATGACGAGGAAATCAATTAATGAATCTTAAGGATAAATGTAATTTTTTCAATATTTAAAAAAAATTATTGTGTGCATATGTCAGAACAAAATTTTCAAGAAAATTGCAGTATTGAATATTTTTCATCACAACAATCTAAGTTATCATTAAATTTAATGGAGAAATTTGGAAATATTGTTGTAGAAATTAGTCCAAGAAAAACATTGAATATCATTAATAACTTGGAAGAGTTTCAGAAAGAACAATTGATTAAGATGTTGCAAAAAAATTCCTTTGCATTTTCACGGGAATACACAAACACGAAAGGAAGCAATCTAAACACTTGCATGAATCATATATGTATATACAAGAGAATGTCAAACCTATAAGACAACCTCAAAGAAAGATAAATCCTAATTTGAGGGAGATTGTTAAAGAAGAATTACAAAAATTTCTCAATGTAAATTTTAACTATCCAATTTCAAATAGCGACTGTATTTCACCATTGGTTATTGTGCCAAATAAAAATGGAAAGTGGAGAGTTTGTATATATTATGGGGAATTGAATAAATCAACTTTGAAAGGTCATTTTCCATTAACTGACATTGATCAAGTTTTAGATACACTAGTAGGGGAAAGAAATAGTTTCTTGATGGTTTCAATGGTTATAACCAAATCCAAATAGCACCAGAAGATTAAGATAATACAACATTCATGTGCCCTTGGGGTACGTATGCTTATAGAGTACTTCCTTTTGGATTACGTAATGCACCTGTTACATTTCAAAGGGAGATATTGGGTATTTTTTCTAACTTGATCCAATATTTTGTAGAAGTATATTAGATGATTTTATTGTTTACGGAAATACTTATGAAGAAGATTTAGAAATATTAGAAAAAAACTATTGTTAGATGTAAAGAAACTAATTTTTCATTAAGTAATTAAAAATGTTTCATGATGTTTAATGAAGGAATTGTTTTGGGGTGTCATGTTTCAGGTTTTGGGATTAAGGTGGATTTAGCTAAGGTTGAAGACATTTCCAAAATTTTGGTACCTAAATGTCAAAAGGATGTAAGAAGTTTTCTTAGATTTATAGGTTGTTATAGAAGGTTTATAAAAAACTTCACAAAAATTGTTTCACCACTTTTTAATTTACTCGCCAAATATTGTAAATTTCATTCGTGTTATGCCTGTCATTTAGATTTTGATTCATTGAAACAAAAAATATATAAATCACCTATTCTAAGAGGGCCAAATCGGTCTCTCCCATTTCATATTTCTACTAATGCTTCAGACATATCTTTAAGGTTTGTACTTGGATAGAAAGATCTAACTCCTTATGCAATTTATTATGCAAGCAAAAATTTAAATCCTCTAGAGTTGAATTAAGGAGTTCTTAGAAGTTATTCATGATATCAACAAGCTTAGACATTATATTACTGGATATGAGACTTTTATTCACAATGATCACTCTTATATTAGATATATTATGAATAAATCAATAACTAATGGTAGAATTACTCGATGGCTTTTGTTATTACAAGAATTTAATATTACTATTTTGGATAGGCTAGGAAATCAAAATATAGTTGTTGATTTCATTTTCAGGAGGAAAATTGATAATACTATAATCCATGTAGAAGGTCATTTTCCTTATGAGCGTCTTTTGCAAGATCTATTAAATCTCCTTATTTTGCAGGTATAACTAATTATTTGGCTACAAGGAAATTTCCTACTTAACTATCATCCAAAGAAAGATAAAGAGTTATCATATCCAGTGCACTTTATTCCTGGATAAAAGGAGAATTTTACCGAGCATGAGCATATTTAATCATTAGGAGATGTGTTAGAGAAGATGAGGTACCTAAGATACTTAAAGAATGTCATGATGAACCTTGTGGAGGAAGTTTTTCCGATAGATGAATTGCATACAAATTCCTTCTTTTGGGATATTATTGGTCTTCCATTTTTAAGGATGCAAGGGAATATGCCAAGAGATGTGATAGTTGTCAAAAGATGGGGAAACTTGTTCAATTGGCTGAAATGCCTCTACAACCACAAGTGCTAATAGAGCCTTTTGAGAAATGGGCTCTAAATTTTGTTGGTCTAATTAATCCTCCATACAAGAAAAATAGGTTCATTCTTGTTTGCATTTATTACGTTACTAAATGGGGAGAGGCTAAGTCATTAAATTTTGCAACTGAAAATGTTGTTGTTACATTTATTTTTGAGAATATTTTTACTCATTTGAGTGTCGCAAGATAAATTTTAACATATTAGGGCATGCAACTCACATCCAATCTTATTTGAAAGATCATGGAGAAGTACAAAATTATACATCGCAATTCCACTCCATATCATCCACAAGCCAATGGAAAAATGGAATCTACAAATAAAGTCCTTGAAGCCATAATGACCAAAACCATGCATCTACATAAAAAATATTGGGTACATAGACTCCAGAAGAGCTCTAGGCGTATTGGACCACATGGATAAATACCAATGGATATACTCCTTATGAACTTGTATATGGAAAAAAAATTCTACTTCCTATTAAGCTCCAAGTGGAAACATATAGGATAGCAGCAAAATTGGGGCTAGATCTCTATGAAGCCCAAAATCAAATATTGGCACAAATCAATGAGTTAGATGAAATTAGGGGGGATTACATTCAAAGTAAAATCATAATCCAGCAGCAAAGGACAATATGGCATGACTATCAAGTTCAAAAATTCAAACCATGTGATTGGGCCCTTTTTCGTAATTCAAAATTTAAATATTTTCAAGGGAAAATCCAAACACATTGGTTAGGCCCTTATGAGATAGAAGTTGTTTTTTACAATGGAGATGTAAGAATCAATATTATTAATGGGGAAATAATATATTTTATTTTTAATGGGAATATATTTAAACTCTATAAAAGTCCCTTAACAAGATAAGCAATTGTTCAAAATTTATAGAAAATTATTGAGTTGAAATTGGTGGAAGAAGGAGACCATTCTCCTTCACTACCCAATTTCAAGGAGACCATTCTCCTTCACTACCCAAATTCATTTAACTTAAAAATATATAATGTGTGTGTGTGTGTGTGTAAAATCAAGATTCTTGGCAACTTAGATTTCCCTTCTCTCCTGTGTAAATTTGAAGATTTTTAGTCCAAACTGATTATTTTGATGATTTTATTTCTCTTTTAAATAAAAAATATAATTTCCAACGATATCAACAACTTTCTTGAAGAAAACTTGGAGAAGATTTTTCAAACCAATAAAATTTTGTATCCACCAAAACATTCAGTAGCTAATCAGTTTTATTAGCAGCAGCCAAAGCCCTTTCTTTATTCCAGCAAGAAATCAAATCAACAAATATGAGGTAACCTGACAAGTAACATAATGCATATTATTCCATTTTATTAAAGTTAAAACTATGGATCTAGGATATATGGAATTACCTATTATTTTAATAAAGCACAAGAAAGAGGCCTATTCTAAATAAGCCTCATAAAAAATTAATGATGGCATAATACATTCATACCCTTATCGCATTATGTAGCCCTATTATTATGTCAAATGCATTAATGGGGGAACTCATCAGGGCTCCATCAAAGGCACTAATAAATTTCACATATAAAGTCTACCAATAGTAACAGAACTCTCTCAATGAGTTAGTTATAGACATTAGTTTAGATGAATATTAGGTAATTGTGACAAAATAAAATGATATATATGTTTGGTAAAACAAGGTATTCCATATATGACTAACATCTTCAGTAACCACTCACACAACTAGATCAAATATCACAACACTAGCATTTTTATGTGGTTTGAATTCTCTAAGAGGGAAACACTCCATGACCCCTACCAAAGTCATCACTTGAGTCAATTTTATTAATGCAAAAGAAAATTGTACAAGAGTTTCTCAAAAGTAATCATTGTTAATGAACTCCCATGCTCTTTACATAGAGATCATTGACCAATTTTGTTTCAACCCATAGACCAATATCCATTAGTATCGAGGTGAATATGAATTGTTGAACCACTCTATGTCTAGAATATATCATGACAATATGATTACAATTCAATTAATGCATACTAAAGAAACATAATAAGAAACACACTTTTTTCTAATAGACATATTTGACCAAGTTGAACTTAACTAAATCCCAAGTGTCTAAATATCCTAAAAATATATTGCTTGGATATTTCATTAATTAGATTCCACTAGAGCTTGTCATGAAAGTTTGGATAAAGAAGTATAGAAGTTGTGTGGTTGGATATATAGAGCCACTCATGGCTTCACAAAGGGTTGTTTTTGTTTGCTTTTTTAAAATACATTATTGTTTCATCATTGTTGCTAAGTTCCTTAGAGTTATCATAATGCCCTTGCAATCATGTTCCTCCAAAAGGAAAGTTTCTTTGTTTTCCAAGTTGCTCAATTTTTTTCCCTATCTTGATTGCATTACTAAGATTACCCATGAAATCTTGGGATTTATGGCAAATATATTATTTCCAATTAGGAGCTTTGCATGTTGTGATGCACCCACATTCTTCAAATCTAAGCCACATAAATTGATATCTCAGGGTTAACTTGTCTAAGGATTTAAAGGAGTTCTTAAACATCTAACTTAGGGGCAGAGTGTTATATTTTCCTATAAGGCACATCAATATTCTGAATGAATGTTTTTCGTGTAAATGATCTAACCACATGATCAAGGATTGTCCTCTTATAGTTAAGCATGACTTTGCATCACCTTTAAACATTATTATTCCATAGGCTCAAGCCCAAAGGGCCCCATTTGATGAAAATAATGAAGGTTGGGTTGAAGTTATAAGAAAGCTTTTCAAGATTAATAGTGACCTTAATTAGTTATAGTATGAATAGGGGGAAAATTTACAATGTAGGATTGGTCAAGTTATGAGGGTAGAGGAATGAATAAACGTGGAATTAATTGGAATTAAATAATAAAAATATATGAACACAAAAAAATTGACTAAATGCCATTCTTATTATGATGTGGTAGGTATGTGTAATGTTCCATGTAATAGAGAACATGAGAAATAAAATAGCTTTACATTATATGATTCACATAATACATTGTACAAATATAATTACATAGCAATTATGGAATACTCATTTGAATTCCAAACACAATTTAGTTTCATTATTATTGATGACTTTAAGGATGAGAAAGGTAGAATATTGTTGATGTCTTTTCATGTTAGGGAAAATAGTCAACCTCTTCTTTTCAGGTCCTCTTTACATTTTTATAGAGGTGGTACTCCTCTTTTCACACATTTATATATTCAAAATAACTTAAATATCAATATGTAAACATTCCACACATGAACTTGAGAGTGGACAAGGTATTCCTTAGAATAAAAATAAATAATGATAACATAAATAAATGTATTCTTAAATATTCATTCACTCACATATCATGAGGGGAAATTTTCAAGAAAATTCAATAGAAAGAATAAAAGAGAGTATGTTCCAGATGTTAGAGAGCTATAAATGATTTCAAGCATTTGAATTCATAATAACATAAGAAAAAATTCAAGAGATTCTTGCTTCTTATTTAGAAGTCTCATAACCACAACTGAGATGCTCCCCTAGAAAACAATTGTTTGCAAGATTCAAAGAATAAGTTTACATGTTTGAGTAAAGTTTAAGTGCCTAAAGCAAAAAAATATTGATACTTAATGCAATAGTAAAGGTGTTCGTTCATAAGAGATTGGGATTAGGATCCCATGGACCAATTAATGTGAGGGTACTTGGAAGAGAAAAAGAAACTACAGTCACAGATTGGCTTTAGAAAAATATAAAATAGTTCATAAAGATGGATGATCAAAAACTGGGAAGAAAGACAAGAATTGCTTCAAAATAAATAAATAACACTCATAAAATTGTAGAAGGACGATGTGTGGAATGAACTCTTTCTATACCTCATAGATAATGATTTTATCCCTTTATAGTATTGTCTTTATCGAGACTTGTTTGAATATTTTTTTGGTGAGAAATTGTATCTTGAGTATTCAGAATAAATTCCATAGTAGTCATTTTTGTGTCGATGTTTCAAGGCTTTATCTTTGTGATTACTTGATGATTAGATTTTTCCTCTTTGTTTTAACTAGATAATGATACATTTTTAGAAATAGGAAGTTAGGAATGCATCATCCTGTCCAGGTCCTACTTCATATATTTCAAATTTCCCTTGTTATAAATAATTTTCAAAAATATTATAATGATAGGATTGAAATTGTTTATGATTTATATTTTAATTTTCTGAGGTGATATATATAATTTTAGCCTTGAACGTCACTTCCAGAATGTTCTTCAGTCTTCTGTATTTCCAGTGATCTCTCATTTGCACAAAATAGACGTTTACAACTTAAGTTATGGCCTCCAAAAGTTCATGACTCAGCCACCATTGATCTGCACATAGTGACTCAACAACCACTGATTTAGTTCACATAAATCTTGGCCTTTTGATTTATAAATATGCTTTACTCATCCTACATGCATTATGGGAGGGGATCTATAATGCCTTATAAATAAATGGTATTTTTATATTATTTGTATATGAAGTAGCAAGAGACACGAAACATTTCATAGCTTATGCATAATGTAGTTTTTGATTGCAACCTCATTTCCAAGTCATCTCTATCCAACTAATATCCACAAAATGTTACCTAGAGATATACCCCATTGGTTTCCATGTATCATAAGGAGATAGGAAAAAATAAATTAGGATAAAAATGATATGAGAAATATTGATAATGTGAAAGTGAGGTGGGGGAAATCGGAAAACAAGCTAAGTGTGAAAAGTAAAACTAAATAAGGGTAAAATTGATTAGGTGAAAACAACTAAATAATAAAACATGGAGTGTGAGAAGCCTATGTTTGTGTGGAATTTAGGGTTATGTGAAGGTAATGGTGTGTGGAAGAATACTTTTGCACTACTTTGAAAATGATTCACGTGGTAATGTGTGTGAAGGATGTAATTTAGGGTTATGTGAAGGTAATGGTGTACGGAGGAATACTTCTGCACTACTTTGAAAATGAATGAGGTGGTAATGTGTGTGAAGGATGTGGTATGTAACCCTTTTGCACATCCTTGAAAATGGTTAAGTATGGAATAAAATGAATTATTTTGTGTAAATAAAGGTGTGGGGGAACACTTTTGCATATCTTGGAAAATGACTAAGTAAAAAGGAAGAAGAGGTAGGGAAATTCCATATGAAATAATATATATAAGAAAACAGAAAATAGAGAAATTGTATGAACAATAGAGAAATAATGATAAATGAAATTAATGGAGATATGTGGGGGGAAATAGTGTTATATTTTACATATGGCCTTTATTTTTTATTCCGTAAAATGCTAAATGACGATAAGACATAGGGATATTTAATGAGAAGGTGAAGATGAATAATTTCTTTCTTTTTGATGTCCTTACTTTTCTTCTCTATGATAAAAAAGAGAAACCATCCTTGCAGAATTGCATGAAGAAGAGTTGCTACATTAAGACTAACTAAATTCTTGTTGTGTTAGAATTATTCTATTTAATATGTGACATGGAAACACATCAACATTAGGCTCCAAATAGATGATAATGACACCATATGGGTTGTTGAGAACCCTAGAATCAGACCAGTTGTACTCTTCATTGCGTCGTGGAGTCATCTCAATCCAACAAATGCTTATTAGAAAAAATTAATTAAAATAACCAAATTATATACAGAATCTACCTATTTGAAATCACTTGGGGAGAACAGTAACTCTCATGTATAAATATACTTCCAAAGGAGTCTGCACACACATAAAAATGTGTATTCTTTTTTTATTAGAAATTTTCTTAGGACACCCCTCCATCGAGTAATAAAAACTCTACCATGTTGAAGCTATAAAAATGAATTGATGTTGAAAATCCATAGAGAACTAGATGTCTAGTTCTTTCTTTTAACAAACAAACTTGTTACCTTCAAAAATAAAACATACCAAATGTTAATTTTACAGCTCATGGATAATTTTCCTCCATTGGAGAGCCTTCCTTATCCATAGAATCCCCTCCTAGCCCTTGGAAGAATTTAATTTTTCAAGGAAAAATATTATTTTTAAGGTGAACCCCACATGTGCACAAAACTACAAGTCGGCCTAGGCAAGCTAATTCGGCCCCTTGAGACTCATATAAATAGACCACATGTCACATCACTTTGAAGTATAATTACTCAACTCATTCTTCTCTTGGATTGGTTCGCACAACTCTGAAATTTTAGGTTCATCTTCACATGTGCGAAGGAGAGAGAGGGATTTTCTATTGGCTGAATTTATCTTTTATTTTAGGACTTTGACCAATGTTGACTTTTAAGACTTGGAACTTGGTTTGACTCTGATTTTCTGATCCATTTGGAAGGCCGAGTTGACTTGGAGGTTTATTGAAACTCTTTCAGAGCAAATTGACCAGTGTTGACCGAAATTGCACATCTAAGGTTTCTGCATGTCAAAGTTTGACTTTGACCAAATTTGGAGACATTATTTGGGATTGTTTTGCTTCGACTTTGACCAGCAAAGAAGGCCGCATATTTTGACTATTCACTGTGATGATTTAAAGGAGGTTTTACCATTCACCATTGACTGGTTAGGGCTACTGCAATTGTTGTTGACATTGACCAAAATTATAGATTTGACTTGTTGACTAGATTTGACTTTTGAACTTATCATTGGCTTGGATATTGGTTAGTTGATTCCTGGATAGTTAAAGGTTTGAATTTGAATCATTGTTGATGAATTGGAACATTGTATCTCTATGTTGAAAAATTGATGACATTCTAATAGAAGAAGAATTTTGAAAGGGCTTTCCCCCTTGTGGGGTTTTCCCCTAGTCTTTAACCAAATAATGTGTCTCTCTTGTTCTTGGTTGTCTTCTATTGTGCATTGGTTTACTATTATATCTAAATTTTCTTATTGCTGTTGGAAGGTTGAATTCTTTTGATAAATTTATTGCTAATTGAAGAAGAATTAGTATAAGTGATTGTATTATGCATAAAACACTAAAAAATTAACATGATATCAGAGTTGAGGCGAGGAAAATCCCAAGGAGACAAGAGACAAAAGCAATCACCTTTGAAGGAATCTAAAGTGAAAAATCTACTTGGTCAAGATGTCTACCTCATACTTCAAGGAGGGACAGAAGTTGAATGACTCATGAAATTTTGTTGCTTGAATATTAGGTTGGAAGTGACCTTGGAATATGTGGAAGGAAAAGTACCCGAGCCTCCATAAAATGCTTATGATGCTATCAATCCCAAGTATAATAAAGGTGAGATCAAAGCGAAGAAAATAATTATTGATTCTTTGAGATATTGTTTGCTTACTTACATTTCTAAGTTGAAGAAGTGTAAGCATATCTATATTGATATGTTGGTTGGGATGTATGAGATAAAAAATTTTAACCACATTTTTTTTTTTTGAAGAATCAACTCAAGGACATAAAAATGAACAAGGGAGAGACTATGCAGTCATACTTCATGAGGATATCCCAACTCAAGGATAAATATTTGACTACTAGAGAATCCATGTATGATAGATAATTGGTACTTTTTTCTCTTCAAGGTATTCCTCCAATTTAGAAGACATTTATTACTACTATAAGCAACAAGGACAAGTTCTCGACATTTGATGTGTTTGGTGGAAAGTGTAATCAAGAAGAAACCAAGATTATTTCTAGAAGGAGAATTCAAAAGCATGACAAAGGATATCCCTCTACCTTTGTTGCTCAAGACAAGAATAATAAAGGAAGAGGAAGACCATCTAATTCAAGGAAGTCTTCTCCACCATCCAGTGACTCTAATAGAAGGATTAAAATGGACGTGTCAAAAGTGGAATGCTACAATTTCCACAAGCTTGGTCACTTTCCCTGAGACTGCCCCAAAGAAGAGAAGAGCTCTAAGGTCCAACTACAACAAAAATCGTGGCTACAACAACTACATGTCAAATGATAGAATAATAATAGATGCTCATAATTATCGTGATGATGGCCATCGTCCTCAAAAGAGATCAAGAAACTCAAGGTATGGAAATAGTGTAGCTACTACTCAATCTGGATATTTTCTTATTTATTCTCTTTCTAGTTCCTCACCTCCAGATTCATATGATAGTTATTTGGTTTGTAGTGAAACCTTTAGACACTTCACTGGGTATCGTGAAGTCCTCTCAAACCTGGTTACGAGGGAGACCAAATTGAATTTTTTTCTTGGGGACAACTCTACTTATCATGTGAAGGTATTTGGTTTCATTTCATTTCATTTGGATTATGGTGAAATCATTCATCTACATGATAGTATGTATGTTCTCAGATTGAAGAAAAATCTAGTATCTATATTTTCCTTAGAAGACAAAGGGGTGACGGTTTCCTTCATAAGAGGAAAGGTCCTCAACTGGTCTCTGGAATCTCGCATGAAGGATGCATTTACTCTAGGATCAAGAATTGAAGGACTCTATAGAGTCAATGGTAGACCAATCTGAGCATTGGTACATGATAACAAAAATCAAAGTGAGCTATGGCACCGAAGGTTTTCCCATATTTACTATGAAGCCCTCCCCAAAGTGAGGAGGATGGCTTCTGGAATGCCTGAGGTTCAACCTAATCATCATGGGGTTTGTTTGGGATGTGCCAGTGGAAATACGTCAAAGGGACCATTCTCTTCTTGCAGGATCAATACCAGTGACATTCTGCAACTCATACATTCTTACTTATGTGGACCCATGTCGTTGAAATCTCTTGGTGGCTATCTATACTATATAACCTTTGTGGATGATTTCTTATGAAAGGCATAGATATTATTATTGAAGCATAAAGGCAAGTCATTTTATATGTTCAAGGAATTCAAGGCACTAATAGAGAATCAAATAGGAAAGATAATCAAGGTCTTCAGGTTTGATAATGGTGGAGAATTCACTTCAAACGAGTTCATTAACTTTTGCAAGAAAGTTGGGATCAAGAAGGATACCATCGTACCTTACAATCCTAAAAAAAATGGAGTGGCTAAAAGAAATAACAAGACCATCATTGAAGCTGCATGGTCCATGCTACATGATCAAAAGTTGCCCAAGATTTTTGTGGGGTGAAGTTGCAAACACTGCAGTCTATGTTCAAAATAGGACCCCTCATCAAGCATTGGGTGACAAGACCCACAAATAAGTGTTCAGACATGCGAAGCCTAATGTTGGACATCTGAGGATATTTGGTTGCCCCATGTACTTTCATGTGCAGAAGGACAAGAGGATAAAGTTAGAATCCATTGGAAAGAAAAGTATATTTGTTATATTTTTTGAAAATTCTAAAGCTTTTATAATCTATGTACATGGTAAAAGAAATAAGCCTCAGATAAGTTTCTAGATCCTTATGTTTAGATATGCATTTATGAGTTGTAGGTTGAATGTTTTCCAAGTGTTTGACGGAATGTCAGTCCAATTTGGGAGAGGTTAGGTCAAGTCCTGGTTTATAAGCTTTGTTTCTGTGTCATTCATCATTTCTAGAAGTTTCATTGAGTTTTGGGTAGAGGCCTGAGTCCTAGCCCTGAAAATGTGGCTCATAATTTTGGGTCGCTTGCATAGAATTAACTGGAAAAGTCCACAGTCATTGGAAGGCGGGCCTATGGGAGCGATTGGAGGGCTATAGTCGCTTGAATGCCTTGGCAGGGGAGCGATTGAGGCTCTAGTTCAATTAAAAAGAGATTTATTTCAAGGGATGGACACCTAGAGAGGTTGGGTTGCTCCTGAAGGTCTTGTAGCACCTGAGGGAAGTTAGTAAGGTCTTAAGTTATCGACTCCATTTCCTTAAGGTCATATAGGAGGTTGAGTCTTATCATAGTGACCCTCAACTCATGTTTACCCTGGGTAAACTAGTGAAAGTAGGTAAATGTGGGAGGAGGCACGTTACAAGAAATTTGGATAAAGTCAAAAAAGTGAATAGCCTTTCGAAACCACCACCTTATGTACTTGTTTCTAATCGTGCTCGATACATATATAAAGCTCAAAGAAAAATACGTTAAAAGTATGACAATCTCCATGTCATACTGGTATGGTCGAGTGAGGTTGACTGACTAGTGAACAGTTAGTGATCGACCTTATCCATGTTAGTGCTCCAATTGAAAATGTGTCCACGCGTCAAAAAAATTTCGCCACATGTCAACAAAACCAACATAAAATATTTATACCTTAACTGGCCAATATATATATATATGGGGAGGATCATATTCATTGTCACGATAAGGACAATAATTTATAATCCAGACACAATTATTAGCTCGTTGAAAAACCAATAAAGGGAATACTAATTATTTGTTTTCAAGATCCATCAAATCTAATATTTATTATAACGAATATTCCTTTAGTATAATATGGCATGACGAATATTCCTTTGGTATACTATGTCATGAGTATGTATGTTTTTTCTTTTAATATTTAATATTGTTTTTTTAAATGGGGTTGGAATAATCTAAAGATATTATGATTATGATTAAAAGTTAATATTAACCAATATATAAAATGTCAAAGCAACTTAAATTAGCGGAGGAATCATTTATCGTGCTGACCTCCGCACTCTGCACAACTTTCATTGTTGCATTCTACTTGCAATAATTGTATTCGCCTTCATTTTTTTAAGACTCAGTTCCCCATGGTTTTCCAAGATTTCGAAGATACTTTGTCATAGATAGCTAATTAGGCCGATAGGCCTTTCTTTTGAATCAGTCTACCTGGTATTTTAGTCGACATTTTCTATTTAATAGTGACATTTTTCCATAGTATCTATGTATATATTCCTGACATTTGTCCACGGTAATGGTCTAAGTGGTGGAAATTGAACTGAACTGTGCATTCATGTGTGGAATTACCAACAAGTCATATCCATCTGAAAGGTTTAGCCATGCGTTCAATTCCCACATGCCAAAAATAATGGAGCACTCCACTCCCACCATTAACGGCTCGGATTTTATAGGCACCCAAATGTTTGGCAATGAAGACACCAAGAAAACAACTCCACACAGCAACATCAGGCGCAACTAGAATTCTCTCTATTAAGTCTTGTGCTTGATCCAGACATCCAAAACGGTTAGGAAAATCAACAATACAGCAATAGTGCTCCATTGTGGGTGAGATATGATAATATTAATTCATTTGATTGAAGTATTGATAACCCTCATTCACTAAACTTCATGGCTACATGCATACAAAACACAAAGCATGGTGACTTGGTCAAGACAAGTGTCGAAGTGTTTCATTTTTTCGAAGAGTTTGAGGGCCTCCTCACTGTAGCCATGCGTAGCATATCTCGCAATAATTGTTTTCCAGGTGACAACATCTCGTCATTGTATTTTGTCAAATATTTCATATGACATTTGTATGTTCCCACATTTTTCATATATGTAAATCCGGGAATTGGAAAAAATGACTATGACATCAGATTGAAACCCACTTCTAGTTATTTTTTCATGGATCTCCCTACCTTGTTGCAAAGCTTCCAAGTTGGTGTATACTGGGAGGATCCTAGCAAACATCTTTGAATCTAGCTCTGCACCTTCCAACTGCATTTGTTTTAAAATATTCAGAGCATCCTCACTATGACTGTTCTCGGAAAATCCTATAATCATTTCATTCCATGAGACCATGTTTCACCAAGGCATCACCTTAAACATATTATGGGATTCATTTACAAGTTATTTTTCATCAAATCCTGAAATCATTGCATTCCACGAGACCATGTGTTGTCGAGGCATTTCCTAGAAGGGTTTTAGTGCCTCATCAATATGCCCATTCTTTGCAAATCCTGCCATCATTAAATTCCATGAGGTTGTGGTTTTTTTAGGCACTTCCTTAAAAAGCTTCAAGGCCTCTTCAAAAAACACATACTGTGCAAATCCCGTGATCATTAAATTCCATGACACCACAGTCTGTCAAGGCATTTCTTGAAAGATATTTAGGGCCTCATTCACAAGCCCATTCTGTGCACACCCTATGTTAGACTCATAAAATTCACAGTATCACGAGGTGATTGATTATTTCTCGGATATTTCATATTGAAAATAATATTCCATGGTTGTCATTTATTTTCAGAAAAATGAAGGGAAATCTTGACTGTCGAGAACTCCAATGGAATCAATCTTCCTTTTCAGTTCAATTGAAAGAGGAAAGTGTTGATTATAAAGTGTAATGGTGAGAAAACATCATTTATGCCCTCATTCATCTCATTTACCCTCTTTTACCTTTCATTTTTCCAAAATCTAAAGTCCAACAATTCATTTATTTCAAAACCCCTTTTTAACTATTAAAATTCAAGTTTTATAGTTAAAAAGGCAGCTCCTCCCACCCACTAACAGTTGTATCATATTTTCGCGTTTAAACTTATCATATATCATTTTATTCACAGCTCCAACAACTTACCATATATCTTTTTATTCACAGCTCCACCCCCCACTTTAGGCCTCTTTAATATATATATAACATATATGGCATATACCGCATAAGCCTTACCTTACCCCTTCCTTGGCTTTACACGTCGACAATAGGCAACAATCCCAGCCACATTCCATTTGAAACTTTATAACTCCGCCGATGCGATATAGTGGGACCCTTCCGGCCATGGCACCTCCGTTCTCATCGTACTTCATGAGTTTTAGAAGTTACCTCCCTGCGCTCATAACATAAACCTTAAAACTTGTGATTCACAATATCGAATGGGCCCCATATTCGTCCTGCCACATCACCCCTCGCTTGTCACACTTCGCATTGCGCAAGGTTTACCTTCACCTCCCTGCTGCTCACAACAAAATTTGTGATCTGTGGGCTGCGAATAGGCCCACCTCATTGCCACGTCACCTCCGACTGTACCATCATACGTCCCCTCCCAAAAAACTACCCTCCACCTCTCTGTCATCCCCGTGCATCTCCCCGCATCCGACGGTCCTTATTTCATTTTGGAGCCCCTTAGCCTCTGAACCTTAACAAAAGGGGGGGTCTGAAATATGTGGTATTCATTGGCAATTGTCCCGCTACGTGGTGAGACCAAGGCTTTTCATACCGTCCTTCGCCGAAAATACTTACCACCCTTGCCCCCCTCTGAAATGATTTTCCCTCTGCTCTGATACCATTCCCAACCGGCTGCTGCTCCACGCGCCATCGCTACTCCACGTCCGACGACGATTCCTCGCCATTATTTCTCCACGTCCACCTATAGACCCCTGTCACCACCACTCCACGTTAACTTACTTGGCCAACCAGACCCTGCGACGACACTGCATTCTGATGCTTGGTAACTGAAACAGGGTTTTGCGTTAGTAATAAATGGAAAGTGGGTTTTACATTAAACTTCCTACACTAGTAACCGATGCATCAAATACAAAGGTCGTTTAACAAAAAATGGTCATCATGACAGCCAACGCAGCACCAGATTTAATTTTCTAGAAACAGTTTTTTGAAGGAGCAGGGCTAGATGTCAGATTCATTTTATCATAGCCTCTTCGTAATCCCAAGAGCCAAATTATTCCTACTATGTAATCAATAACGAACTGCTACAACCACCTTTTTTTCAAACTTATCTTATCACTGCTTGCATGATTCCACTTGTCAATTTATGCTTGAATGTAATTAATGAAAATCACTACAGTAGGTATTGAATTGACTTAAGTTTTATTTAAATATTGCATGCATTAGCAGTAGAAAGGGAGGCATGTAAGGGGAAAACCATTGTAATAGGCTCATATGGTTGTAAACACTCTTTTTTGGATGAATGAAAGGACATTGTTGTTTCCAGATTCTTGCGTTATGATCTTTGGTGAAGTATTTATTTTCCTATAATTTGTCATTCTCTAGTTTCACATATTGTTTTCTTTATTTACTATGGATAAGAAATTTTTATGTAGGATTTACCATGGGGTACCATGCTTAGTCTTGAAGCGGTATCTATGTTTTCCTCTGAAATTTGAAAGCAGAATTCATAGACGGTATGATCTGCATTCACATTGAACCTTACTCCCTTCTCCTTTCCATTTCACAAGCTGTAGAGACCCATTGACATGGCTAGCTTGCCTGGTTACACACGATTTCAGTTTTTCATCCATTTAAATTTTTTTACACCTATTTGACTCCATAGCCCAATGGCCCTCTTCTATTGTCTCAACCACAAACTTTCAAACAAACCCCTACGCACTAATAGCTAGCCTAAAATGCCCCATCAATAAAGCTACATCTAATAGAGAGAGCCCTCTCTGAATTTAGGAAGGCTAGGTCCTGGATTCCAAATATGTTTGATGTTGGCCCTCCGACATTCTCTCTTCAGCCTTCAGAATTACGGGGAGCTAAAATAATGGTGACCATATTAGGGACGAAATTTATCTTCCTTATAAAGTACATCAAAGTTCAGATTTGATTACTGATGGTGGATAGTTACCAGACATAAGAAGGCTGAATTATTCACCTAGCGACTCCATGATTCAAAGAACCCAGCTTTTGAGCGTTCATGGCGACTCCACAATATGATGACCAGAATTTCTGTTGAACAAGATGACAAGGTTTGTGGAAGATCTTTTATCTCATGAATATTTAAATGCATTTAGGAATCAGTTATTAGAATTTTAGCTTGATGAAGATATTCTAGAGGTTGTCTTTCTCATTTTGAAATCAATAAAATGTGGTCCTGAAGCTAAAACATGTTTTCTGGAGGTAGTTGTTGAACGATATGAAAATTCCATTGAACTTTTGAATTCTCAAATTCAGTCATATAATTTCCGAGATCCTAAATAATTCCCGAAAAATCTTCCATCTCCAAAGCAAAAGGAAATTGTACTACCTTTTGACTTACATATTGAGGATGATTATGTTGTCGAGTGCCAAACTGAAGATAAGGTTTCCAGGTTTAATATTGAGGATACAACTAATCAACTAGTCATTGAAGGCCTAGAAGCAAATATCATACATCATGCTTTTATCGATCCTATAGAAGATTATATGGAGGTTCGTTTTAGCTCAATTTTTCGAGCATGTATTCTCTATAAGGGTAAAATACATCAGTGGTTTCCATTACATATTACAACTTTGATTATGAGGACACGTAATCAAGTTGTACTTCTGATTTTCCTAACAAGTTGTCAATTTGTCCAATTGTTTCTGCAGCTACTAGACTGGCTCCATTGGAATTTTTGTATTACCTGATTCAATAAGATTATCAATAGATTAGGGTAGGTAGTAGTGTGCAAATAAGATTAGTACTCTAATCATATTTCTAGTTTTAGTTTCAGATTTCTTTCTAGTTTTAGATCAAGTATGTCCCAGACTACAATTTGCAGAGAGTGTTGATTTCAGCTTGAAGATTTTCAGCCACATAGGTTTGGTAGCAGATCAAGTTGTAGAGTTGGGATTAGCCCAATGGATAAGGCCACTATTATACAGTGTTCTTGACACCTCCTGAAGGAGCTGCCATCCCCAGCTGGAGCCACTGTTAGACTCCTGTAATTCATAATATCACAAGGTGACTAATTATTTCTTAGATCTTTCATATTTAAAATAATATTCCGTGGCCGTCATTTATTTTCAGAAAAAGGAAGGGAAATCCTGACTCTCAAGAACACCAAAGGAATCAATCTTCCTTTTCAGTTCAGTTGAAGGAGGAAAATGTTGTTGATAAAGTGTAATGGTGAGCAAGCTCCATTTCTACCCTCATTCATCTCATTTACCCTCTTTTACCTTTCATTTTTCTGAAATCTAAAGTCCAACAATTCATTTCTTTCAAAACCCCTTTTTAACTATTAAAATTCAAGTTTTGTAGTTAAAAAGGCAGCTCCGCACACCCACTAATAGTCATATCATATTTTCCCGTTTAAACTTACCATATATATTTTTATTCGCAGCTCCGCTAACTTACCATATATATTTTTATTCGCAGCTCCGCATCCCACTTTAGGCCGCTTGAATATATATATAACATATATGAAATAGAACCAATAAGCCTTACCTTACCCCTTCCTTACCTTTTCAGGTCAGCACTTCGCAACAATCCCAGCCACAGTCCATTTTCCACTTTATAACTCCGCCGATGTGATATAGTGGGACCCTTCCCGCCACGGTACCTCTGTTCTCATCGCACTTTGTGTGAGTTTTAGCAGTTACCTCCCCGCGTTCATAACATAAACCTTAAAAATTTCCATTCTTGGTATCGAATGGGCCCCATCTTCGTCCTGCCACATCACCCTCCGCTCGTTGCACTTCGCATTGTGCAAGGTTTAATGTTCACCTCCCTATTGCTCATAAAAAATTTGAGATCTGTGGGCTATGGGCGGGGCCACCTCATTTCCACATCAACTTCAACTGTACCATCGTACATCCCTTCCCAGCTAACTACCCTCCACCTCTCTGTCATCTTCACACATATCCCTGCATCCGACGGTCCTTATTTCTTTTCGGACCCCCCTCAGCCTCCGAACCTTAACAAAATGGGGGGAGGGGGGGTTCAAAATATGTGGTATTCATTACCACTTATCCCGCTACGTGGCAGCATCAAGGCTTTTCGCACCCCCCGCCTTCGCTGAAACTACTTACCACCCTTGCCCCCCTTCGAAACAATTTTCCCTCCGCTCCAATACCATTCCTAGCCGACCGCTGCTCCACATATCATCGTTGCTCCACGTCAACCAACGATTCCCGCCACTGTTGCTCCACATCCACCTACAGACCCCTATCACTAGCGCTCCACGTCAAATTACCTGGCCAACCAGATCCTACGACAGCACTGCATTCTGATGCCTGGTAACTTAAACAGGGTTTTGCGTCAGTTATAAATGGATAGTGGGTTTTCCATTAAACTCCCTATAGCAGTCACCGATGTAGCAAAGACAGGGGTTTTTTAACATAAAATGGCCATCATGACAGCCAGCGCAGCACCAAATTTAATTATCCAGCAACGGTTTTCTAAAGGAGCGGGGTCAGATGTCAAATTCATTTTATCATAGCCTCTTCGTGATCCTAAGAGCCAAATTGTTCCTACTATGTAATCAATAATAGACTGCTACAACCACTTTTTTTTCATACTTATCTTATCACATCTTGCTTGATTCCACTTGTCAATTTCTGCTTGAATGTAATTAATGAAAATCATTGTAGTAGGTAGTGAACCGACTTAAGTTTTATTTAAATACTACATGCATTAGCAGTAGAAAGGGAGGCCCAGAAGGGGAAAACCATTGTAATAGGCTCATCTAGTTGTAAACACTCTTTTTTAGATGAATGAAAGGACACTGTTGTTTCCAGATTCTTGTGTTATGATCTGTGGTGAAGTGCTTCTTTTCCTGTAATTTTTCATTCTCTAGTTTCACATACTGTTTTCTTACTTTACTATGGACAAGAAATTTTTGTGTAGGATTTACCAGGGGGTACCCTGCTTAGTCTTGAAGCAGTATCTATATTTTCCTTTGAAATTTGAATGAAGAATTCAAAGACGGTTTGCTCTTCATTCACATTGAACCTAACTCCCTTCTCCTTTCCATGTCACAAGTTGTAGAGATCCATTTACATGGCTAGCTTGCCTGGTTACACATGATTTCAGTTGTTCATCCATTTAAATTTGTTTACACCTGTTTGAATCCATAGCCCCATGGCCCTCTTCTGTTGTCTCAACCACAAAATTTCAAACAAAACCCTATGCACTAATATCTAGGCTAAAATTCCCCATCAACAAAGCTACATCTAACAGAGAGAGCCCTCTCTAAGTCTAGGAAGGCTAGGTCCTAGATTCAAAAGTGGTTTGATGTTGGCCCTCTGGCATTTTGTCTTCATCCTTTGGAATTATGGGGAGCTAACACCCTACAACCATCATATTTCCACGTGATCACATCTCCTTCTGGAATTTCTTTGAAGAGCTTCATGGCCGCACCAAAATTACCATTCTGTAAAAATCTAGAAATCATCACAGTCCACGAGATCATATATTGTCGTGGCATTTTTTTAAAGAGTGTTAAGGCTTCATCAACAAGTCCATTCTACGCAAATCCTACAATTAACGCATTCCATAAAACCACATATTTTTGAGGAATTTCATTAAAGAGTTTTAGGGCTTCATTAACAAGCCCAAGTCCACGAGGAAATGCCTTTATCATACATTTCTTTGAAGAGATCCAAGGCCTCATCAACTAGTCCATTTTGCGCCAATCCTAAAAAAATTTCATTCCATGACACTATTTTCCTTTAAGGCATTTCCTTAAAGAGATTTCAGGCCTCATCAACAAGGCCATTCTATAAAAATCCTGAAAAATAGTCCATTCAACAAAATATATGTTTGCTTAGGAATTTCATAAAAGAGTTTCAGGGACTCATCAACAAGCCCATTATGTGCAAGTCCTGAATCATTGCATTCCACGAAATCAAATCTCTTCGAGGTATTTCATCAAACAGTTTCAAGGCCTCATCAACGAGCCCAGTTTGTGCAAATCTTGAAATCATTGCATTCCATGAGATCGTGTCTCTCTTAGGCATTTCCTTGAACATTTGCAAGGCCTCATCCACAACCCATTTTGTGCAAATCTTGCGATCATGGCATTCCACGATACAACATCTCGTCAATGAATTTCCCCAAATAATTTGAAGGCTTTGTCCAGAAGCCCATTTTGTGCAAATCCTACAATCATGGCATTGCACGAGACTAATTCAGGTTTTGAAATTTCACTAAATACATCACAAGCCTTTTTCATGCTCCCACATTTTTCATGCATGTCTATAAGGGCGTTAACCACAATAGCATCTGCTTGAAATCTAGTTCTCATAATTTCTTCATGGATCTCCACACCCTGTTCGAGAGATCGCAAGGTGCCACACCCTAAAATAGCTCTGGCATAAGTGAATTCATTGGCATGAACACCTACTTGATGCATTTGGTGTAACAGTCTCAGTGCCTCCTTGGAAATCCCATGCCTTGAAGAAGGCGCAATCGTCACAGTCCTAGAAACCACATTGTGTCCAAGCATGTTTTCAAACACTTTTCTTGCATTCTATATACTCCCGCGTTTTGCATACTTATCAGTAAGGGAAATCCGCATAAAGACATTATATTGAAATCCATACCTACTTATCTTTTCATGGATCTCAAAACCCTAATTGGGCACAAAGAGGAAAAACACTGGAAAAGGTGAATTCATTGGGTTGAATTCCAAACTCTAGAGAACAATGCTGTCAAATCCACTGATTTGAACCCAAAAGCTCACCATATCATTCAACTATTCTTCATGCTTCTGCCTCCACCATTATAGTATGACGAAGCATCTAGGTTTCCATTGAACATCCGGTCAATCTTCTCATTATACCCACACACGTGTATTAGAACAAAAGCCACTAGGGCCTTTCCAATATTCGATACGAGACATAGTCAAAAATTTTGAAATCAATAAAATCTTAGATTCCTCCAGAAATATCTTTGAAGGAAGCATTTGCAAAGAATTTCCCTAAAGCATAATTAAAATTACAACACAATTATTTTCGTTGGAACTTCCCTCTTTGGAGAATAATCGTTTGGAATCTAAAAGTCCCTAAATTGTCAGAAATTATTTTCTGGTCACCATCTTAATCCTACTCCTCCAATAGATAGAAACACATGCATTTTTGTATGGAGAAGCAGGAAAAAGTGCATACCAAGCACCAACAGGAATATACATTGAGCCATGAATATCTAGCACACTCATTTCTCTATATCCTAGCACTTCCACAACAAAATAGTTTAATAGAAACCCGCTCAAGACAATCAGGACTTTCTCCTCATTATCACTTAAAAGTGCTCCCAAACTAGTTCCCCTAACCTATGAATCCGAGTAGTCAATGTTGATATTCAACAAGACAATGAGCTTAGTGAAAATTAAGCACCTTCACTAAGTGGGGCCCGCAGGTTATTTTTAGGTGTATGTTTATTTTTAGACATGGTGAGCATATTCTGTAAGTTGTAGGATGCTATATGTAGATGGTTGGTCAAATGTGAAAAATAGATGAAATTCTATTTTTAGAATATTGGGCGAAGTCTATTTATAGATCGTCAATCTAAAAATAGATGCATGTCGATTAATATTAGCCTCAATAATCCGACAACAATATTTCAACTTATTCTCTTGGAGCACTTTATTTAGTGAAAATATTTGAAAAATCAGTAGGCTGAAGGAATTACGCAATTCCTAGGGTGGTTGGTGACTCATGCATGGAGGACTCAGTTAGAACTGAAGTGGCAGAGTTGTGATAGAGTTGGAAGAGTAGTTATGGGAGTTGTTATTTAGTTTAACTCAGTTAAGTGAGTTAAACTCAGTTGTGCTAGTTGTATCTAGTTCTAACTGAAGATACACTAGTGAGATTTTATTGAATTAATTATTTAATTAATTCACAACTAATAACTCACTAACAACTAAACAGAAACAACAGTGAACTATAGTGCATGTCAGTTCCGGTGGAGACCTAGTGGAGAGATAGGATAAAGGGTGAGATGGACTATCTGTTGTGACTATAGCGATGCATTCAATGTATCTGACACACATTGGAGTTGCCTATGAGGATTGTGCAGTCAAGGCAAGGCCAATTCGAATTCATTCAGGGTTCTTCTTCAACAGGGATTGCACAGTGGAGGCAGGCTTTCAGGAGGCAAGAAATGGGTGCATGGCGGTGCAAATTTCTGCAAGACAGTGTGAGACAATTGTATATTATACTGAGAGCTCTATGAGTTGAGATTTGTATGAGATATATGAGATTGTTTCATGATCCATTGATATATATAATATATGATAGTTGAGGTTTTTAGCTTTAAGCTTTTCCGGTAAAACATCTTCTTATGTGTGATTGATTTTTTCTTCATGTGTTTGCAATTGGCGATTTAAATTCCGCAAAGAATTAAGTAGAAGGATTTTGTATTTAAGATAAGATTAATTTGTTAGATCAGGAGAATCCAAAGAATACTATCAAGATTAATAAATTTCTACATGGTATCGAAGCAGTGTTAATCACTGGAGACTGCAATTGTGAAGAGGTGTTGAGTTTTGTGTTGGTCGAAAATTCGAATTTGCTGCAGAAATGTCTTGGTGCGACAGTTGACTATTCACTGAAATTTATTTCAATGGGTTGCGGTTGGAGTATTCCCTTAAGGGTAGCTTGAACTACATAGCCTGGAAGGACATGATGGAGGCGGTACTTGAAGATAATGGACTGAAGGAGTTCATCGATAGCGATGTTCCTAATCCTACTTCTAGTGATGTTGCATTACTTGACGCATGTTCAGAGAAGTGGGCGACAGATTCCGTAAAAATATCTCACAAAGTTTTTCTAATGCATGGATGAGCCGGGGAGTGAAATTGATACTGCGGATGATGACTTGGTGAGCTTGTGTCTCCTTAGGCTTCCAAAGAGTTGGCATAGCTACGAAGACTCTGTCAATGGACGGGAGAAACTGCCGGATTGGGAGCGACTTTGGTCGGATCTTGTGCAGGAGGAGATAAGGCAGAACACCAGGGATGGTTCTTCATCGAAGAATGATGATGAACATAGTTGCGCTTTGGCTGCCAAAGAAAGGAAAGGGAAGGGGAAGAAATTCCACTCAAAATATGAGGCTTGGATTTGTCCAAGGTGAAGTGTTTTCACTGTCACGAACATGGGCATCTCGCCACTAACTGCCCACAGAAAAAGAAGAAAAAGAAGGTTGTTGGAGCTGTAGCGAGTAAGGCCCTAGCCTCGTAATTTGAACTTGATTTCTCTTTGATCATATGCTTGGTTTCAATTCAAATGGGATCGGTGTGGTATCTTGATAGTGGTGCTTCCTTCCACATGATGGGAGACAAGGAGTTGTTTAGTGATCTGGAGGAGAAAGATCACCAAATGCATATAGATATAGGCGACAATGGTAGATACAGTGTGACCGAAATTGGAACCATTACCTTTGAGAGGGATTCAGGTAAACCATTTCTGTTGAAATATGTTATGCATGTTCCAGGTCTGAAGAAGAACTTGGTCTCAGTCGTGATGTTGGAGGACAGAGGTTATGATGTTGTTTTCAGCGATGGAAAATCTTTCGTGCGACATAAAACAACGGGTCAAATCAAAAGGATAGGGATTTGAGTTAAGAATCTCTACAAGCTGTAGGTAGATGGCTACGCTGTAATGATGGGCAAAGAATAAGAAGTGGTGAGCCGAGACGAGGGCGAATTATGGCACAGGAGATTGGGCCATCATCACCATGGCGCCTTGAATATTTTGCAGCAGATTTCTACTGGAATTTCCAAGGGTACTCTTGCGCAGTCAGATCAGTGCAAGGGATGTACTATGGGTAATTTTTTGAAGACCACCTTTCATGAGAAGGAGAACTGTGCTTCGGTGATCCTGGAGAGAATTCACACAAACGTGTGTGGACCTTTCTTGGTTGCTTCAACAGAAAAACACAGGTATTATGTTATTTTTGTTGATGACTATTCTCGTAGATGTTGGATATTCTTCATGCAGAAGAAGAGTGAAACATTCTCAAAGTTCTATGAATTTAAAGCATTGGTGGAGAAGGAGTCGAGGAAGCAAGTGAAGGCTCTGCGGAGCGATAATGGTGGTGAATATATCTCGAATGAATTCAAAGACTTTTGTAGCAAAGAAGGAATTCAAAGAGAACTCATAATGCCTCATAACCCACAACAGAATGGGGTCGTGGAGAGGAAGAACAGAATTATCGTGGGTGTTGCACGAGCTATGTTGCATGAACCAGGGCCTACCGATGTACTTCTGGGCGGAAGCATGCAACACTGCGGTTTATGTGCAAAATCGTTGTCCTCATAGAGTACTTGGCATGAATACACCTGAAGAAGCTTTTACTGGTAAGAAGCCTGATATTTATTATTTGAATATTTTTGGCTCATCTGTTTACATTAATGTGACAAAGGACACCAGGAAGAAGTTTGAGCCGACTACAGAAGTTGGGATATTTGTGGGGTACATAGAAACACCCCATAATTATCGTGTGTATTTTCCAAATAGTCGAATGAATGTGGTGCGACGAGATATAAAATTCAATGAGGTGAAAGCCATAAATTTGTCACTTGAGAGGGAGCTACACTTGCATGCAGAGGAGGAGCTACTTGTTCCCAAAGATGAGCCTCTAGATGTGGATCAGCCACAGAAGGAGATTCATGGAGTGGAGGAGTCCACTCATGCAGAACCAAACATCAAAACAGGTATAAAGCGTACCACCGAAGCTGAGAGACTGAAGCTTGATGTGGCACATAATGTAGGAGTCCCTACATTTTAATGCAAACAGAGATATTCACCTGACCGATTCACTGGATACATGGCTCTTATGAGCAAGTGTGTCGTGACAGAGCCATCTTCTTTTAAAGAAGCAGTGCAAGAGCCCACATGGGTAGATGGCATGGTGGAGGAGTATGACTCCATTGTTAGAAACAATGCTTGGGAGATTGTTCCAAGGCCGATGGGTAAATCTGTTGTAGGATCAAGATGAAACTACAAGGTAAAGCAAGCTGATGATGGGAGTGTTGAGAAGTATAAGGCAAGATTTGTTGCCCGGGGCTTCTCACAGGTCGAGGGGATTGATTATGAAGAAACCTTTGCACCTGTCGCACGGTATTCTTCCATGAGTACCATCCTTTCTCTCTCAGCGCAGATGGGTTGGCACATTCATCAAATGGATGTGAAGATTGTGTTCCTTAATGGGATCATTGAGGAAGAAGTGTATATTGAGCAACCTGAAGGATTTGAGATCTTCAACAGCGAGTCGCATGTGTGCAGGCTCAAAAGAGCGTTGTATGGGCTAAAACAAGTACCTCGTGCTTGGTACACTCGGATCGACAACTATTTCACCGGAATTGGCTTCACCAAGAGTGAGGCAGATGCAAACCTATACCAAATTGTGGTGGAGGGTAAGCTTTTAATCATTGTTTTTTATGTTGATGATTTAATACTAACTTGTGATGAGCAGTTGATACACTCATGCAAGGAAGATCTTGCAAAGGAGTTTGAGATGAAGGATTTGGGCCTCCTTCATTATTTCCTTGGATTGGAAATATGGCAACAGAATAAAGAAATGCTTTGTCTCCAAGGCAAGTATGCCTTGGAGATACTAAATGGCAGGAGGACTGAAGCTCATGGACATTCTCTTCCAGGAAATTGGAGGAAAGAGGATGCCACATTGGCAAAGGTAGTGGATGCCACTATTTATCGACAGTTGGTGGGTTCGCTCATGTATTTGGTTAATACAAGACTAGACATATGCTATGCAGTGAACCAGATTTCACAAGTGATGGTTAAGCCTACCAAGCTCTTTTGGAAGGCAGGCAAGCATGTCCTGAGGTATCTCAGGGGCACATCTGAGTATGGCTTATGGTACAGACAGACGAATGAGGTGAAGTTGCATGGCTTCACGGATGCAGACAAGGTGCAGCCTCTAACGAAGCCGTAAAAGAGAACATCAAGAGGGGTTGTCGTATCACATTCACAACAATTTCTTACACAACAGAAACAAAGATACGTGGCACCTGGCCCACGAAGGCACACATGGTAACAAGTCAAGCTGCATGTGAGGCTATCCGGATGAGGAATATCTTGGTCGGTTTGTTCGGTTCTCATTTAGATCCTACAATGATTCATTGTGGTAATCATAGTTGCATTAAACTCTCTATTAATCCTGTGTTTCATGATAGATCTAAGCATATAGATATCTTGTATCATCATATCAGAGATTGTGTGCAACGTAAGATCATGTTGCTTCAATACATTCCTACTGAAGATCAGGATGCAAATATTTCGACGAAGGCGCTCACCAGGAGCAAATTCGAATACCATAGAGACATGATCGGGGTGAAGGATAATCCCTTTCTTGTTGAGAGGGAGTGTTAAGATTCAACAAGATGATGAGCTTAGCAAAAATCAATCACCTTCACTAAGTGGGCCTGCAGGCTATTTTTAGGTGTAAGTCTATTTTTAGACTATGTCTATTTTTAGACATGGTGATCATATTTCAGAAGTTACAGGATGCTATTTGTGGATGGTTGGTCAAGTTGGAAAAATAGATAAAATTATATTTTTAGAATATTGGGCAAAGTCTATTTATAGATCATCGATCTAAAAATAGAAGTGTCGATTATTATTAGCTCCTAATAATAATCCGACAATAAATGGGGACTTATTCTCTTTGTTAATTATTTCAAAGCAAGATAAAGAGATCAAGGAATTACGCAATTCCTATGGTGGTTGGTGACCATGGTTGGGGACTCAGTTAGAATTGAAGTGGCAAAGTTATGACAGAGTTGGAAGAGTAGTTATGGGAGTTGTTATTTAGTTTAACTCAGTTAAGTGAGTTAAACTTAGTTGAGCTAGTTGTATCTAGTCTAACTGAAAGATACACTAGTGAGAGTTTATTGAATTAATTAGTTAATTAATTCATAACTAATAACTCACTTGCAACTGAACAAATACAGTAGTTAACTACTTGCATGTCAGTTCCAGTGGAAACACAGTGGAGAGATAGGTGAAAGGGTGAGATGGACTATCTGTTGTGACTATAGTGATGCATTCAATGCATCTGACACACATTGGAGATGCCAATGAGGACTGCGCAGTCAAGGCAAGGCCAATTCGAATTCATTCAGGGGTCTTCTTCAGCAGGGATTGCACAGTGGAGGCAGGCTATGAGGAGGCAAGAAATTGGTGCATAGATATGCAAATTTATGCATGACAGTGTGTAATGATTGTTGATTGTACTAAGAGCTTGATGTACTAAGATTTTTATGAGATTATTACATGATCCATTGATATACATAATATATGATAGTTGGGGTTTTTAGCTTTAATATTTCTCATTAAACAACTGTGTTTATGTGCGATTGATTTTCTTCACATGTGTTTGCAATTAGCGATTTAATTTCCGCAAAGGAAGGATTTTGTATTTAACATAAGATTAATTTGTTAGATTAGGAGAATCCGGTAATACTATTAGTATTAATAAATTTCTACAGCCAAAACTTACCCTGCACAATATAGTTTTAGACGCAGATTTGTAGCTACAGGTTCTATAACCATCCTCTCCTTCGCAGTTTGTGGATAAATTTTTCCAGCTAAACAAACTCAAATTTTGTTCTACACCAGCAAATGGACTCAAAATCTAGGTACTTTTAGGCACAAATATGAAAGCCTCATTGCTTTCAATAATTGTTCTAACATCATTTGGAGTTAATATTTCATTATGGGTACCTAAAATAAGTAGGACTGGAGGCAAAAATACATTTTTGGGTACCTCCATCTTCTCTTTGATATTTCATTTGGAAAATAGTAGCATCTTGATGAGAGTATGTTTTCCAATGTGAGCAAGTGATTTGTTGATACGATTTTTCCCGTCCGATTGATCAACATAGTGTGCCACACTCTCGCCTTGTTCATAAGTCTCTACCAAAACTGGTTGTACAAGTGGATATAAGGGCTTGGGAAAAGACACATATCTCCACCTACAGAATTGTAAAGAAAGCGACTCAATTGTGGGGCTTCTCTGGTAAGATTAACTTGAGACGACATAAAGACAACAAATTGTTGTACACTTTCATCAAGTCGCAGCCATCTCAGTGTCGGCAGGCGACTAGAGACCTGTGCATCCCAATTTATGATCACAAATCCCTCTAAATCACTTCACTAACTCCAGGATGCCTAACTTTCACTGCAATAGTCATAGGGTTCATATTTTGACCAGTATAATGAAATATCATAGTAGCTTTATGGACTTGTGCAATACTTCCAGAAGACATGGTCTTCTCTTCAAAATCCTCAAATACGTCATCAATTATACAACCAAAATCCTTTTCAATATTTTTCTGTGTATATGAAAATTTATGTGTTGGTGACTTTGTCTGCAATTTTGTAAGCTCATTACATAAATATCTAGGAGAAATATATGGACATGTAGATGCCCATTGACCCCACTTGATCAAGGCAACCCCTGATTTCTCCAAATATCTATGAACCAGTCATGACCACATTTCTCTATACCTTCCTCCAAACATAGAGGCAAATGGAGCCATGGAAATAACTGGTGTGAATAAATCAATCAAATAAAGGTCCCTTAGCACCAAAATCAGTCCCTCCATGAATGACCAGATAGATGAAGTGAAAGTGGAATGTCTATTGAGTTCTTGACTCGTGAAGTGAAATTGGAATGTCTATTGAGTCCTTGACTGTTTAGATAGAAATTGGGATGTAATTCTTGTGATTTAGCCCACCTATTACGTGCGCATGAAGCCTCCAAAATAATAAGAACCAAGACTCGAGGGGTAACATGTGACCTAAAACAAGCCAAGATCGTAGCATAAGAAATCTTCCTAACAATCGGAAATGCAGCTCGAGCATCGCAAGCGGACATCACGAAAACACCTTTGGGGTTATGTGGTCTACAAATATCATGTCTGAGTTTGAAGAATCTTGAAAGTAATGGGATATAATGTGCCTTTCTTGCACTTTCATGGGAAGAACTATATTTTTCATCTATCCTACTCCAGTGGGGCTTCTGGTACTGTAAATGATAAAATCTAAAACGGTTCCAGAGTATTTTAGGTGACCCGGGAGAAGAGGGGTTTCCATGTGTGCTAACTTCTATATCTTGGAACATTCAGACTGAGAAACCGCATCCTACTTTCTTAGCATGTCAATATGCTAAAAACCTGCAGTAGATTATTGGGTCAGCATCAACAATGGAGATAAATTTTAAAGTCTGTAGTTCCCTTAACAAACTATTAAACCTTGAAATTAAAATGAAGTATGAGGTTAATTTCCCTGTCAAAAGAAAATTAAAATTAAAATGAAGTATGAGGTTAATTTCCCTGTCAAAAGAAAATAAAGTTGTTTGACCAACAAGATTATAAATTCACCTTTCAACAGATTCTGCCAAAAGACATTTTCAAATTTTCATTTCAGTGAGGAATTAAAAAAAAAAAAATTCTGCAATGTGCCTCCTTTCATGTTTACAATGCCTTCTCTCGCTCTCTTTTCAATAGAATTTTCACTGATGAAATGGATTTTAAGGTGGATTCTGGGCTAGACAACAATAATAACCGAAGAAAATGAGTTATTTTAACGTTAAGAGATTAAAGATGATGGATTTTAGGAAAAAAATATTTTAACGTCCAGAGGTTAAAGATAGGCTAAAATTACAGTTAAAGATAAACTAAAATTAACGTGGATAAAGATAAGGTAAAATTAAAGTTAAATATTTTTTGGTGTTTGCATTTTATTTTAATTTCAATTCCCTATTTGCCCATTTGTGGAGATACACTGAGGGTTAAAAGATCTAATGCATCATACAATGAGAAACAAAATGAGGGATTGTGATAAATCAACTTCATTCGCATATGTAACACGGTAGCTAAGGCATTTCATCCTCTCATCCAAAAAAAAAAGTATGCTTTTGAAGTAGGTTAAGTTATATATTTAAACTATTATAAGTAATGATGGGGTTTAAGAAAACTAGTGGGGTATAGTTTGCAATTGGTTCATTGGGATTGAGGTTTGAGGGGTTGGTCTCTTCTTTGGGATGAGATTTCACATGATTATCGATGGACGTGTATCAAAGATGTCGTGATTCTCAAGTTACAGGGTCTTGTTACTATTAGTTTGGTTTGCGGGTTGTCAATAGTGGCTTCACATAGCTTTACATAATTATACTAACCAGAATAATATGGGTTTAAGGAGTAAATGTGGTTTAATACTCTTATATTAAGAGATATATATCAAAATAAAATAAAAAAGATGTCTTACAGTCGCATTCTCTCAATTATTTAATTTTTTAAAAAGTTGTTTTATAATTACATTCATCTAATAGTTCTTATCTTATACTTGATTAGTAGTATTAATTTGTAAATTTGATTATAGGCAAAGATTTGGGAGATCTTATCAAAAAAGAAAGAGCATGAACAACTAAGTCATTGAGAATTGGCATACTAACTTTGAAGGTGTGTAATAATTGCTCCACATAAACTTTATATGAAAAGAAAAAAAAATTGTTTGTAAGATCTTTTAGAGAAATTTTCTAAAGATAAATAGAAGATATTTGTAACACCCCTTGTATTATCTCATGATTTTGTAATAATAAATTATGACTAGGATTATAAAAATAATTGTATATTTGGTTATGGTGAAGAGTGGGACAAACAATCAACAATCTGAGGGAGAGTTGAGGGAGAGTTGTGAGTGGTGTTGGTTGGCATAGTTGAACACTCGTGTTTGTAAAATTCAATTCGAGTGCTACTTACTAGCACTTAAAAACAATCCAGGTTGTAAAAGTCAATTCGAATGCTACTTACTAGCTATTTGTGTGGCAACCCTGCTAAAATGGATTAGGATTGTCCTAACAACATTTATGCACTGAGAATATCTGGTACACCAACATCATTACACATTAAAACTTAAACTATTTCAACCAATCAAAATGTAGAAAAAAAATATTAAAATATTTTAAAAATAAATTTAATTAGTTAATAATTTTAAATTTGGAAAAGGGTTTATTTTTTTAGTGAAATTGGGATTATGTAGAGGTCAACCATATATCAATACGATATACTTGGGGCACCATAGTAAATAAGGTTCTTATATTTGTTAATTTTCTTGGATACAATTTACAGAGACAACAAGGATATATAATTTCATAAATGAGATCATCAATAACAATTTCTAGAAATAACAAATATAGATAATTTCATAAATGAGATAATCAACAATAATAAAGAATATAAATGGAAATAATAATACATTATACATTCTGAATGTCATCATATCAATAAGAAAAATAAATGATCTAATTCCCTTGATCAAATAACATAGAATGCTTAAAATGAGGCAAAAATAATCAATTGTTTCCTCATAGTATAAATTGTCCATTCTAGAAAATCAATATTTCTTCACAATAATTTTAAATATTTGGATGGTAAAATAAATAGTAAATGATATGTACGTCCTTCATGGACACAATATTTCAACTTTTCCAATTCAACATTCCAACGAAGTCTTTTTGCACCTTTTGAGGCGATTTCTATAATATATATAATTTTTTAAGAAGAAACTTTTTTTTTTTTTTAACCATAATTTTTAATATAGTGTTGAGCTTGTATTCATGATTTACATATTTTTTACCACATGGGATAGTTCGGTGGTTAGATTTGACCTTTTGATCACATAGGGTAGTTAGCTTTATCCATTCAAGTTTTTTAATTATATTTTTTAATTATGATATTTCTATAGATAAATACTTTATTGCTGGAAAGGATTAACATGTCATACATGCTCTCTGAAAATTATGATAAGAAGAGTTGTGTGTCTTAATCAAATTTAATTAAAATATATATATTTTTAGTTATTTTATCATCCAAATTTTATTCATATGGATTAATATTTAAACATTAACCAAAGCCTATCTAAAAGTATTATTGCTATACAACTTAAATAATAATTATAAATTACTCAGATAATCCCAAAAAATGATATCTAATTATAAATTATGTTAATTAACTAATTATAATAATAATAATAAATTTGGTAAACATTTCGTAAAAAAATCTAGAAGAATAATATTTAAATGTTTTTCATAAAGTATATTTTATATCTATTATAATATAAAACTTTAATTCTATGATGAAAGCTAGAAAATGAGAAAGAAAATATTGTACACAGTACACTATTTTACATAAAATAAAATAATTTATAACACCACCCAACAATAGTTTTATTTTAAATTTAAATGCATAAACATTATAACAAACATAAATATATATTTTTATAGTTTTCAATTAGGGTGTATGTAATAGTTATCTTCAAAGATTAACCTTGCGACTTTCGAAAATGCAAAACATATGGCATACATGTCTACAAATGTCTTTCTCATACAATTTTTCCAAATTAACAAACCTATCGACCTCTCTTTGCACCTTTTAGAGCAATTGCTAGTATTATAACCGGTTATGTGTAGAGGATTTCATTATTTGGAGGTATGGAGTAACTTAGCACCTCGACACAATGAAAGCTATCACTTCGCCATTTGCCTATCTTGGCACATGAAAATGGACAAGAAAAGAGTCCCTTTCAAGTTTAACAGAATATGGATGAAGGACCCTAAATTTCAGCAGTTGGTGGAAAAACTTTGGAAAGAAGAAGGAGTCGAACAGGATGGCAATATATGGAGGGCTTTGTCGAACAAGCTTCTTCTGCTGAAGCACAGGGTGAAGTTCTGGGAGCGTAGGAAAATGTAAAGTCTGAAAGAAGAAATAAATATCATTTCCAGAAGAGTGACAGAGATCTATGAGAATATGAAGGTGGTTCCACTGGATGCCCAGATTTACCATACACTAGAACAATTGGAAAAGAGGAAAAATGAAGTCCTGAAGATACAAGAGGTCACATGGAAGCTTAAAAGTCGTGCACAATGGTTGAAGGAAGGGGATCTCAACACAAAATATTTTCATCACTGAGCAAATGGATGAAAAAAAAGAAATGCTATATGGAACATAGAAACCTCTGGAGGCAATCTGGCATACTCAACAAAGGAGATTCAACAGGAAGCTCTGTCATATTTTTCAGGCGGACAGGATAGATCACAACAGTAAAAAGTGGGTTTTGGAACACTATCCTCAAATTTTTGACTCCCTGGCAAACGAGGAGATGGCACGCAGTATATCCAAAGAAGAAATTTATGGGGTACTCAAATATTTTGCTCATGGCAAGAGCCTCGAGCCAGATGGGTGGCCGATGGATTTTTTCATACACTTCTTTGATCTGATGGGTGACGAAATTCGGTCTGTGGTGGAGAGATCCAAGCTCATGGGATACATTTTGGGTAACATCAACTCAATTTTCATAGCGATGATCCCTAAATCCTCCAGCCCACAGACCTTCAAAGACTTCAGGCCCATCACACTATGTAATACCATTTATAAAATTTCCTAAAAAATCATTGTTGTTCATATCAAATGTGTTTTATCCAATTTTATATCAGCGGAGCAATCTGGATTCCTTCTGGGTCGGTCCATTCATGATGTGATTGCATCGGCTCAAGAAATCCTTCATTCAACTCACACGAGGAAAATGGAAGCTTTGATTATGAAGGTGGACTTATATAAGGCATATGATAGTGTAGACTGGTCTTTTATCAGGGTTGTTCTACTCAAGGTCGGCATGTCTATGCACAACATAAGGTGAATCATGTCTTGCATCACTTCAGTTATATATTCGGTCATCATCAATGGAATGCCTTCGGATTTCTTTAAAGTTGGACGCGGCCTGCGTCAAGGATGTTCCTTGTCGCCTTTGATCTTTATCCTTGTAATGGATGGATTTAGCAAGATTCTGATGAAGGAAAAATGAAACGGAAGCTTTGAAGGCATCGTATTCTCTCCCTCTGTCTCTATAAATTACTCTTTACTCATTGATGATCTCTTGGTTTTTGGTAGGCTTATTAGAGAACAATGGGCATACTTTCATTTCGTTTTGCAGCAATTTGGGGAGGCATCTAGCCTATGTATTAATGAAGGAAAGCATGTCATGGTTTATGCAAATGAGGACAATAATGAGATTGAATCAATTGCTGGTTTATTTTGGGTACAGACTGTCCACATCTCATAAGGTTTTCTATATCTTGGTTTCAGGTTGAAAGCATGTGGTTATAAATATTGTGACCGGACATGTCTTGTGGACAATTTTAATCACAGAATTCAAAAGTGGGCTCACGGCGTTGGTTGTCACTGGGTGGTAGGTATATTATGGTCCAAGCGGTGCTACAACAGTTAGCAGTATATTGGGCCCATCTATTTTATCTCCCTATTCAAATCATCCCTCTCATTAAATCATTCATATCACATTTTATATGGTCTAGTGCAAAGGGCTTAAAGAAGTTTCATTTGTGCAAACCAGATCTTATATCGACGCCCAAGCAGTATGGTGGGTGGGGGTTGCTGAATGTGCATTTTTTCTCCCATACCCTTCTGTTGAAGTCTCTCTGGAGGGCGCTCACAGGCTCAGGCTTCTAGTCGGACATTATAAAGCTCAAATATCTGGATGGGAATCCTCTGTCGTAGCTTTACAATAAGTCATATGTCCATCAGAAGCGCATCTCTTTCATATGGCAAGGGTTTCATAAGGTGATGTGTCTTTTTCTGAGCGCCTGAGTTTTGGAAATTCGGAAATGGTCAAAACATTCTTCTGGGGTATGAAAAATTAATGGGGATCTGTTCAGACTCTTTGAAACTAGATGCACACCTCCTTCACAGGTTATCACAACGGGGCGTCTTCTTTCTCTCTCAAGTGATTTCCCACTGGTAGCATGGATGCCCAATCTAGAAATCGACATCTTCTTTGGGGTTGAGGGATGATGATGTCGATCATTGGCAGGGATTTGTAGAGTCTCTTCAAACTCAGGGCTTTTGTCTTCTACATGGTGGAGATCGCATCATATGGGAGGGTGCATTGAAGGGGAATTCCATCGTAGTTGTTGAGACTTATCAGCACCTTATGTATAATTAGATGGAGGACAAGAATTCTTTCTCCTCTTTTCCCTTTTGGTCGTGGCACATTCCTTCCAAAATTATATTATTTGGATGGATTGTGTGGAAAAATCGTATACTGACTTGGGACAACCTCATTGAAAGGGGGTTCCATGGACCTGGTAGATTGGTTTTTTTCCTGGATCAATCTGAATTTGTTTTCCATATTTTCCTCTCTTGCCCAATCATCCTCAATCTATGGTCCCTTTTCTCAAGTTTTCTTCTCAATCCGGGTTGGCAGCCTCAAAGTATTATTTGTGCTTTGAATGATTGGGGGTCGGTACTATCTAGTTAAGAAGCTCTACCTTTCTTTCTTTTCTAGGAAGTTTGGAAGGCTAGTAAGTGCTTCCTATTTGAGAATTGTCCTGTGAACCTGCCGCACATACACCAGGCAATTTTATCTTGGACATATGGTTTTTCCTCTCCTCCTCATGCTATTAAGGACCTGTCCCGTCGACTTAGGTCTTTTCCCATTTCTCTTTCGGATGCCTTTTTCGATGGAGCTCAATAGGGGGGGGGTCTATGGGTGTGGAGCCTCGATTAAGATCGACAACCAGGAGAGGTTTCAGCTCTTCTGGAGCGGGTGATATTCGATTATAGATGGCATCAATGGGAAGCCTTGCTTTCAGCCCAATGGTCTATAGGGGTGGATTTAGCGCATAAAACACCTAATGGTCAAGCTCAAGGAGCCACCATTGATGCACATATATAGAGAGAGAAATATGAGAGTGGATCTCCTCTCAAAGCGTGGGTTGGAGGCTTCATTTGGAAACATAGTGATAAAACATGATAAAGGTTTACAATTGATCAATGAACGCTCTGTCCCAACTCCTTGAATGTCTCTGGTGATGTCATAATTTGTGTGATTTACTACAATCTGTATGGCTTTGGGTCCTTTTTTGTGTTTATTTTTGTTTTGGGTAGGAATAGGGCCTACACGTTTTTTGTTTTTCTTCTCCTTAACGGTGTCATGTTTGAACAAACGGTCCTTACATGGATGGGCACAACAGACATGATTTCTTCCTGATAATCTCATGAGGATATGTAAAATGCAGTGGTCTAGATTTTCATGTTTATGATTTACATTACAGTTACCGTGTCTATTTTTTATTGGCTGAGGCCGGAATATTGCAGCTATAAGCACTCTTCTCATATATTCTATTCAGTTTTATGCACGCGTTTTTCAATATGATACATGGTGTTTTTTCCTCTCTGATAAAAAAAAAAAAAAAACTTTCACACAATGATAACCATTTTTATGTCAATTTGTGACTCGTGTTAACGATGTAGAAATTGCATATAACTAGGTGAAAATTTGTTTTTTCAGGACCAGGCCTCTTGTAATCTATAGTTGCATTCTGATGTTGGACAGGGCCTCTTGTTTTCATTAAAGAGAGCGAAAATTAAGGCATCTCGCAAGGCCTTGGGTTAGTGAGGTTTCTAGCCTCGCTTCTTTGCTTTTCTACATCCTTTCTTTCTTTCTTGAGTAAAGGTAGCAGCCCTTTGCATGATAATATATTTGACAATAATATTTGGACCATAGCTAATTGCTATTATGTGTGGCTTGCATGCTGTTGCACCTAGCCTAAGTTTATAGCGGCAGCCAGTTGGACTTGATCTTGGGCCTTGCTCAGGAAACTCTCACCAGTTACTGATTACCCTAGATACAAAAAAAAAATATTTGGACCATAGCTAGCATGATATTGTCTTACTTCAATATAACTAGTTTTGTGGCATGAGGCCTCAACATGTTTAAAGGGTTTTGGAACCTTGTATATCATATCAATAACATTTGTTCTTCGTTTGTGATTTAGTATTTTTAAGAACGGTGCATAGTCTTTAGTATTTGATCAAAATAATCCAAATACATCTTTTGGCATGAAAAAAAAAAAACGTGTGGTGATCAACTAGGTAATGGATGGGCTGGTGAGGTGGTGTGGCAGCAAGAAATCGTTGGTGTGGTAGCGAACAACCCTCTGCCATCACGACTGATGAACCACCGCCAGCGCCGCCTCAGTCCAGTTTTTGCATGATACATGCTTAGCCTTTGACAGAATATGCAATCCTCATTTTTTTTTTATGGAATTACATCATCAGAGGGGACACCCACAAAACGGACAGGAACGTGAAACGTCTCGGATTTATACCCACGCGCTGCATTTGGCAGAAGAGATTCAATGCTTCCTTATTCTTCCCATTCTGTGCATATCCCGTGATCATGGTTGTCCAAGACGCCACATTTCATTTAGGAATTTTTTCAAACATTTGACACGAATTCTCTAAGATTTTGGATTTCGTTTTCATGCTATATTTTCCATAAGAATATCTGCAGGAAACAATTTTCTGGCAATGTGGTTCTGAACCCGCCTTCCCTCTTCGAGGTCTCTTGCTTTTGCGCATTCCAGTAGGAGGCGCACGTAGAGATCGGAGTCTATAGGAATCGATCCTTGCTCCAGCATATCCAGAGCCTCCTGCCATTGTTTTTTCGTCGTACAAGATGCTGAAAAACCCAGTTCATAATTCAGTTTGGCTTGATGATTTACAAGAGCGATCGAAGCGGTGTGTGTTTCCTGTAAACGTTTATGATGGGAGAGTATTCTGAAATTCAAGCAGTCCAATTGGCTACAATTCATTATTTTCATATTCAATTATCTTTTTTTGGTAACATGTTGCCAAGTAACAGTTGAAAATCACAATGTGCTTATGAACACAACACTGTATGTAAAGCCATGTGCAGATATAGAATCTCACATTATCAGTTCATGTCAAATATCATTCCGTGGAAATTGTCTGGTTTAGTTATTTAAATGAATCCTATTTATAGTATGAAATTCTCTCAATGTGAAGAATGGAGAAGGGATAAACAATAAATAGTTGAAGGCATAGATGGCAACTATTAGAAATAATTACCTCTGCATATACATATTCATGGAAATAATTTTTGGTAGAAACATTTTGGGATATACCTATGACTTTGTGAGTGTAAACCTTTTCAAGTGGGACCCATACCATAAATTATATAATTTTAGTGTTTCTAATTAAAAATTAGCCACGAAGTAATAGAGCCATATTTTGGCTTTGGTCAGTAGTCAAGTAGATTATTTTTTCAATATACATTATTATTCTTCCGAGAGATGAGAAACTTTATCCTCTTGTTCGCTATAACCTCAATGATTTGCTTGAACTAGTATTCTATCTAATTTAACCAGTCATTCTTGTGTTAGTTGCATATATGTAACGAATCATCAACCCTATGGTGAGGTTGATACGTTGTACCACAAGGTATCTCCCCCTTGTTGTCGATACTAGATTTTGACCTTGATATTAAAGGTGTGTACAACTTGTGTGAGGGATTCAATGAAGATCCTTTAAAGCTTTTACCACCCCAAGGGTCAATATATGGCATTGGATCAATAATAGGTATCAACCTTGTGGGAATTTATACCCAATATCAACACTTTCCATCTTTGGGTTTTAGTAATGACCACAATATCAGGGATGATACTTAATATCAAGGGTCTTTATTGTTGGCTTGATGTCGATGGTGCAACCCTCAATATGGTTGATACCAATTATCAAAACTTAAAATGGGTCTAGACTCCATACTTGGTATTGACCCCATGCATACAGGGTGTTTGGAAAAAGCCCACAATACCAAGGATGATACCTAGTCCTTGTGGAAATTTTGGAAATCTACACTTTAAAAAACTTTTGCATTTTCACCTCATTTAATTGAGGCTCCCTAGATCTATTTAATATGACTTTTAGACTTAGGGATGAATCTAAAATAGTACACCTGTCAGTTTGTCGTTGCGGTGGTCGAGGAATGAAGCACACACCCTTGTGGCAGGCCATGTGTATCTGCGCACTCGTGGTGTTGGTTGGAGGGATTTCCATTCGAACCGTCTTGAAACACGGACCAAGGAGTCTAACATGTGTGCGAGTTGGTGGGTTTGAAAACCTGTGAGGCGTAAGGAAGCTAACAGGCAAGATCCCCTCTTTGCAGGCGGTGCATCGCCGACCAACCTTAAGCTTATGCGAAGGATTCGAGTGCGCGAACACCTGTTGGGACCCGAAAGATGGTGAACTATGCATGAGCAGGGCGAAGCTAGAGGAAACTCTGGTGGAGGTTTGTAGCGATACTGACATGCAAATCATTTTTCTAACTTGGGTATAGGGGCGAAAGACTAATCGAACCATCTAGTAGTTGGTTTCCTCCGAAGTTTCTCTTAGGAGAGTTGGAGCTCACACACGAGTTTTATCGGGTAAAGAAAATGATTAGAGGCATCAAGGGCGTAACGCCCTCGACCTATTCTCAAACTTTAAATAGGTAAGAGGGTGTGGTTGTTCCATTGAGCCGTGCCATGGAATCGAGAGCTCCAAGTGGGCCATTTTTGGTAAGCATAACTGGCGATGCGGGATGAACCGAAAGTTTAGTTACGGTATCGAATTGCGCGCTAACCTAAATCCCACAAAGGATGTTGGTTGAATAAGACAACAGGAAGGTGGTCATGGAAGTCGAAATCTGCTAAGGAGTGTGTAAAAACTCACCTGCCGAATCAACTAGCCCCGAAAATGGATGGCGTTGAAGTGTGCAACCTATACTCGACCATCGGAGAAATTACCTGGCTTTGATGAGTAGGAGGACGTGGGGGTCGTTCAGAAACCTCAGGTGTGAGCTTGGGTGGATCGGCCCCGGTGTAGATCTTGGTGGTAGTAGCAAATATTCAAATGAGAACTTTGAAGACTGAAGTGGGGAAAGGTTCCATGTGAACAGCACTTGGACATGGGTTATTCGATCTTAAGAGATGGGGAAGCCTTGTATCAAGGGTGCACTCTGCATGAGCATCGAAAGGGAATTGGGTTAATATTCCCGAACTGGGACATGGCGGCGGGTGGCAACATTAGGAAAACCAGAGACGTCATTGAGGGCCCTGGGAAGAGTTATCTTTTATTTTTAACATCTTTCCCACCCTGGAATCGGTTCACCAGGAGATAGGGTCCAGCAGTTGGAAGAGAACCACACATCTTGCGGTGTCCGGTGCGCCCTCAGTGGCCCTTAAAAATCTGGAGGACCGAGTACCGTTCATGCTCGGTCGTGCTCATAACCTCATCAGGTCTCCAAGGTGAACAACCTCTGGTCAATAGAGCAATGTAGGTAAGGGAAGTCGGCAAAACATATTCATAACTTCGGGAAAAGGATTGGCTCTGAGAGCTGGGCCTAGGGGTTTGTGCCCTCAACTCGTGGGTTTTCGGCAGTATACCCGAGCTTCTCTCACGATGAGGGTGGGCAGTCGCATGACAATTGGGCTATAGGCATAGAATGCCACCTCGCAGGGCTTTTCCTTAGGCAGCAAACAGTCGACTCAAAACTGGTATGGACAAGGGGAATCGACTGTTTAATTAAAACAAAGCGTTGTGATGGTCCCTGCAGATGCTGACGCAATGTGATTTATGCATGAAATATTTGTTATAGTAGCAAATACTTCAATTATGTTCAACCTTTTCACTAGGCGTGTTCAAGGATATAGATAATAAAAATTTACGTAAAAAAATAGGATTAGAAAACCAACATCTACAGTGAAATCAATGCATAGGGTTATAAATCACCATCTATACTGAAATCAATGCATTCAGTGCAAGCAATCAAATAGGAATAGAAATCATCTATATTGAAATCAATGCATCTAGTGTAAGCAATCAAATATAATTAGAAATCAACATCTACACTGAAATTAATGCATCTAGTGAAAGCAATCAAACAGGAATATAAATCACCATCTACACTGGAATCAATGCATTTATTGAAATCAAATAGGATTAGAAATAATCTACATTGAAATCAATGCATCTAGTGCAAGTAATCAAATATCATTAGAAATCAACATATGCACTAAAATTAATGCATCTAGTGCAAGCAATAAAAAAGGATTAGAAATCACAATCTACACTGAAATCAATGCATCTAGTGCAAGAAGTCTTCTTCCCTCTCCCCCCTCCATATATATGTGTGTGTGTGTGTGTGTGTGTGTCCCTCCATCTCTCCTTCTTTGTCTCTTTATCTCACCCCCCCCCAAAACACACATTCTCTCTCACTCCATATCTATCTATGTCTTTGTCCCTCCCTCTCTATCTCCATCTATATCTTCTTTTTCTTCACCTTCCATCTATATCTCTACCTTCCTCTATCTCTCAATATCAACCCAAAAACATACATTCTCTTTCTCCAATATATATATCTATCACTCCCTCCTCCTCCTCCTCCTCCTCTCTCTCTCTCTCTCTTCCCCTTCCCTCCCTCTCCCTCGCTTCTATCTCTCTGCCCTCCTACTATCCTCTCTCTCCATCTTACCTATCACTCCCTTTTTCTCTATCTCCACCTTTAACTCTCTATGTATTTCTTCTTACCTCCCTCTCTCTCCCCTCCATCTCAATCTCTCTTTCCCTACCTCTCTCCACTCTCTCTCTCCACCTTCCAACTTTGTTACTATATGCCTCTATCTCTCCTTCTCTCCCCCCTTCTCTCCATCTCTCCTTATTTGTCTCTTTATCTCACCCCAAACATACACACTTTCTGTCCATATCCCTCTCTCTCTCCACTTCTCACTCTCTATGTCTTTCTTCTTCCCTCCCTCTTTCCCCATCCAGCTCCATCTCTCTATCCCTCCCTCTCCCCCCCTCCAACTCCATGTCTCTACCCCTCCCTCTCTCCTCCTATCTCTCAAGTCCCCTTTCTTTTCCTTCCTCTCTCTCCCTTTCTCTCCTACCTCCCTCTCTCTTCCCCCATCTCTCTCTCTCTCTCTCCTACAATCCTATCTCTTTCCCCATCACTCACTTCCGCTCTCTCAAGTCCTCTCTATCTCCCTTCCTCTCTCTCCCTTTCTCTCCTACCTCCCTATATCCCCTCTCCCCGCCCCGCCCCCCTTGCTCTCTCTCTCTCTCTTGTCCATTCAATCCTCCGTCTCTCTTCTCTCAAATCCTCTCTCTTCCCCCATCACTCTATCTCTCTCTCCAACCATGCTACTATATTCCTCAATTTCTTCTTCTCTCTCTTTCTCTCCCCCCTTGTCTCCATCACTCATTTTGTGTCTCTTTATCTCACCCCTAAACATACACACTCTCTCTCTGTCTCTCCCTTGTCACTCTCTCTCTTTCCACTTCTCACTCTGTATGTATTTCTTCTTCCCTCCATCTCTCCCCCTCCAACTCCATCTCTCTATCCCTCCCTCTCTCCTCCTCCTCTCATCCTTCCTCTCTCTCCCTTATTCTCCTACCTCCCTCTCTCTTCCCCCTTCTTTGTATCTCTCTCTTTCTCTCTACCCTCCAATCCTCTCTCCTTCTCTCTCTCCCACCTCCATATTTATGTCTTCCTCTCCCTCTCTTACCCTTCTCTACCTATCACACTCCTCTTGCTCTCTCTCTTCATTCCTCCCCTCCCCTCTCCTTTAGTTTATCTCCATCTCTCCATTATCACTCCCCCTATTTCTCCACCTCTATCATATGTCTTTGTTCTTCCCTCTCATATATATCTAGAGTTAAAATATATTTCATAATATATTAATATATACTATAGTATAACAAATTTAATATTGTATTAATGTAAAGTTATTAAATTTAATAATATTAATATTACAATATATTAATATGAATATTTATTCAATAATATTAATAATTATATTTTAAAATTAATGTTAGGGTGAATAATGTTTTTTTTTTCATGGTATTAATAATAATTTGGTCCATGGTATTTGGCCCATGGTATTTGTCCAATGGTATTAATAATAAATTTCCACGTGGTATTTTCCCATAGGCTTCACCTAAATAAAACCTCTTTTTTGAGTTTTTTAAAATAAAATTATGGAGTAAATATTTATTTATTTACCATACCTCTAGTTTATTTAAATTTTTATTTATTTACCATACCTCCAGAGTAAGTATAAAAAGAGGTGGTATTTATTTACAATACCTCTGGTTTATTTATATTTGTATTTATTTATCATGTCTCTTTTGGAGTAAGTATAAAAAGAGGTTTTATTTATTTACCATACTTCTGGTTTATTTATATTTGTATTTATTTACAATATCTTTTTTTTTTTTTTTTTAACAAAGTCGGTTGCTATTGATATTCAAAAAAAGAGGAGATGAAGCTCCAATGATTACATAAAGTGAAATAGAGAAAGGAAAGAAGGGAGTGACAGACATGCCTATTGTCACTCTTTTGTTTCTAACATTTAAGTAAACCCGGACTGCTGAGAGTGTGTATACACGGAAGAAATGATGCAAAAGAAGGATAAATTTGCAAGTCATAGTTAGTCTATATTGATATGATGGATCTGGCGAGCAGTCACTAGTACATTTGGGGGAAATTTCGACACTTGGTTCCGACGCTTTTGACCAAATGTCGGAAATTTCCCCAAATTTTTTCAATCTTGCCCGAAACCGTCGCTATACCGACGTTTAGATAAAAGTGTCGCAATACTGACACTTAGGAAAAGTGTCACAATTGCGACGTTTTGAGGAAGACGTCGCAGTTGCGACACTACGCCCCAAAGCGTCGCTCTTGCGATGGATGCCTCCAAACGTCGCAAGTGTGACACAATGTCTAAGTGTCGCAATTGCGAAGTTTGGAGGCATCCGTCGCAAGAGCGACGCTTTGTATGCCGTCGGTATAACGACACTTATATGTGCGCTACATAAAAATACGAAACTTATGTCCGCGCTACATAAAAACAATTTTATTAAAAACTACATGCATTAATGTCTGATATCACGCGCGCATTCACCCTCCGCTCTTGCAGAACAACATTCGCGCTCAGAATTCGCCCTCAGCGCTTGCAGAACAGCATTCGCGCTCAGAATTCGCCCTCAACTCTTGCAGAACAGCGTTTTCCCTTAGAATTCTCCCTCAGCTGTTGCAGAACAGCATTCGCCCTCAGCTCTTGCAGAACAGCATTCGCCCTCAGCTCTTGCAGAACAACATTCGCCCTCAGCATTCACCCTCAGCTCTTGCAGAACAGCATTCGCCCTTGGCTCTTGCAAAACAGCATTCGCCCTCAGCATTCGCCCTCATCTCTTGCAGAACAGCATTCGCCCTCAGCTCTTGTAGAATAGCATTCGCCCTCAGCATTCGCCCTGAGCTCTTGCAGAACAGCATTCGCCCTCAGCGTTCGCCCTCAGCTCTTGCAGAACAACATTCGCCCTCAGCTCTTGTAGAACAACATTCGCCCTCAGCTCTTGCAGAACAACATTTGCCCTCAGCTCTTGCAGAACAGCATTCACCCTCAGCTCTTGCAAAATGGTAAGTTCTTACTGCAGGCCCTTCCTCCTATAGTAGGGTTGACTCTATTTGGGTTTTTTGGTCAATTCCATTAGATTGTGTTAGGCTATAGGGTTCTCTCTAGATGTCTTCCAATGTTCTTTCGGATGAGTTTCAAAGAGGATGTGTAAGATGTGTTTGTGCTTGCATGAATTTGACTCCACCAGTTTCATGAAGTTTAAGCTATAGATTTTAGTTCGACAAAAAAATCCCATCTCAACACCCGATGTGAATTGCCCTTGATACGATCTGTATTGAAGGTGAAGTGCAAAGTGGATTTATCACAAAGATATTACTCCAAATAGTAAAATAGAAAGTGATGAGCTTTAGTTCTCAGTTGGGGATTTTACATTGACTGCAAAGGTCACATCCATACAACCATATCATATCAAGGTCAATGTTGAGATCATTGTCATATAGATATAGGTCACTGATATATAGGGTTAATATCATCATCACTATCCATGGAAATCAAATGGTTACAAAATCTGTGATTGTGGTTGGCTCATTTATAATTATTACCCATTTATAGTAGAGCACAGAAACACTAAATATGGCCCGAGCAGAGCCTTTACAATAGGCAATGGAATTGCAGCTGCTTCATCAATAACCAATAGCTCCACTTGAGAAAATTTTCATAATATTGGGGCTGGATATACTGCAGAGCAAACAATTGTAGTTATCATTCGTGCTCCAATATATTAATATACTTTTTACATTGAACTGAAGAAAGGGAAACAAGCAAATGCTAGCCATCATACAATGCTTTGACATGAGAGTTTTGAGTGACATACTTGAAAAAAAGAACTCATCCACTGATATTTATAATCATTTGAGTTATTCAAGTTAAACACAATGTCAAGAATCAAGATTCAATACCCTCTATTATCTTCATCACCCAATACACGATTTAAATTTCTCCCAAAGAAACGTTTATTAATTTGGCAGCCATTATTTCTCCCTGCTTTAAAAACCCTACATTTACATGAAAACAAGCATTGCATTTCAACTACAAAAATCTATTAGTGTTCAGATGTACATGTGTGCATCACTTGTGTAGGGTATTCCTTTTCCACTTTCACATTATCCAAGAATGTTTGCAGTATAGTTCATATTTTTTGTGATTTAGATTATCTTGGAAAAGGAAAGGTAAATTATTTCCCATGGAAAAAGAAGGTTTTCCCTTTTTACTACTAGAAATGGTACAACAAAGTTCCATTTCTACCCGAAACTCCTATGAAATAGGAACCAAATAAAGGGCATGTCCTCAATGGACATCATTTGGCTTTGAAAATGGCCATTGCACCGTGTTGTTTCTTATATTACATCATGATAGTTTCTTAGGTCATTTCTTGTTTCTTGAGATGAAAAACAACCAAAGAAATTGTGAAGATCCTTTCAAGAAATAAATGACCATTTCTCAATCATATCTCAACTATTTTTTATTTTATTCAGTGGTTTCTTACTTCGAGAGAAATTTGACACTTTTATAAGGAATATAACATAAAAACACAAAATGGGAAGGAATTGATGAGGTAGATGACCTTTAGTTGTTGTCAATTAAGAATTGATAATACACGATGCATGTTCCGTACTACAAACTAGATTCCTTCCTGGAGTTAGGACACAGAGTATTGAATCAAAGTTGTAGTTTCTAACTTCTTGTATTGGTTCATCAATCTTGAAATTCAGACATTGCATGTCTTCATTGCTTCATGTTTGAATAATTTGCATCATATCGTACAATAGGAGATTAGGAATTATGATTATTATTACTTTATGGATCTGTTAAGTTACTTTTAAGTTTGCATGGTTTAGTGTGAAATTATTCTAGTGTGCCCCTAGGCCCAGGAGAAGGAATGCCAAGGACTGAGAACCCTAGTTTTTAAATGGTATTGTTTCTTATACCCAAAAACCCCTCAACATCACTTCTTATTAGTTCTTAACAATAGTGTTGTAAACAATTTTAGAACTGATATAGAAAAATCTCGCACTTCTCAAGATAAAGTCCTAAAGCTAAAGTGTGATACCATGTGTAATTCAATAGCCCCATTGTCACCTCACCAACCTCTTTTCACTTCGGGCTAGCTCTCCTCCAACTCAAGGGGGGTTCTCCCTAGTAGATGTTAGGGATCTAATGGCCTAACCAAACCAATTCAAGAGCCCCCTAACTCTCTATGTTTACTACTATCAATCAAAATATTGAACAATAGGGTCAGACATGCATCCTGAAGATAAAATTGCCAGGGTATTTTGGGTAATTTCAAAGGGAAAGTCCCCAAACACATATAATCAAGGAATTATAACGTGATTTCAAACATTAAATATCAACAAAATCGTTTAAAGGATATTGAAAGGAAAAAGGTGATGGAAGATAGAAAGTGCCTTACTTAAATGCTCTAAGGATTTTTCAATAGCTGCTCCAAAAGCTTCACTTCAAGGCCCTTCAAGATCGTCTCCAACAATGCTATACCATCAGCTTCAACAATGTTGCTCCAAAAATGTCCTCAAGGTCTTCACAACAAGTTTACTAGAAGTTGCTCCAACAATATATTCAATAAGGTCTTCATTGTCAACTAGTCTCTTGTTTGGGTGCCTTAATGTGCAATGACATGTTTCCAGGACTGAATTCAATGCAAGGCATATTTGAAACTCTAACTCTGTCTTCCGGTGTCTTATTAGAAATTATTTCACTTTTCATTTTGTGTTTTCAAGTTAGATATTGTTTTCAAGTTTTTACATTTATAATTTTATTGCAATGTGGCAGACTGATCAGAGCAGTGCAGGAACAACCCCGAGACGGGATGATCGCGGAAAGAGGCCAGCCGAAGAACATGTAAAGTGCCAGCATTGCTCTATCTTCAGGTATTTTAGTTATTTACATAATTGAAATAATATTAATTTTGTTCAAATATGCAGACACCTAGCCATGGTACGCCTGATGATTCCCTCTTTGAGGAAGAGCTTTCTTCATCCCTATCTCCAGTGCTCTTGTTGTGAAAAAAGGCACGAGAAGCAAGGTCAGAATTTAATACTTTGATAGACGCGCCTCAAACACCTGAAACAGAAGAGAGGATAAAAAAACTTATGAGCCAGCTAGAAACATATCGGGTAATAATAAAAAGTCAAAAGGATATTTTTTTTGTTCTGCATGAGATGAATTGTGATAGTTTGATTTTTAATTTTTACATTGACTAAACTAACAAATTTTTTTTTTGTATGTAGCGTTTTCTGGTACTTGCTGAACCCGGTGTTGGTGGTAGTGGGACACAAGGGCAAGAGATTTCCCAGCAACCCTCTCGTACAACTTCTACTCCTTTAGGTGCCAGCCAAGAAACACACCCTGCCCAAGCAGACACCCAGCCAACCGCTGAACGTGTTGGCAGTTATGAGGCTGATATGGCCAACTACATTATTGTGTTTCCTGGAGCTACACGTGTCAGCTCCACAGGGACCATTAATGGCACGTTGTTGGTGAACGATGAAGGTGTCCCTATAAAGCACATACAAATCCCAGGTAAATTTTAATATTTTAACTATTTCATGTACTCTATCTAAAACATATCTATCATGATTTTTATTTTTAAATTAATGATAATATCTTTTTTCTCTATGTAGGAAACAATTAGTTCTACAGGTTTTTGGAGAGCCATGCGTTGGTAATTTTTGGCCCAACCATACGCACAGGGTGGAATTCCCAGAATTCCAACCTGAAAAAAGAACTTCTAGATTATCTAGAAGCCCTTTTTGGGGTCAGCACATTTGACAGAACAGCGGTGGCTCGGGTAGCCGGAAAATATTTGAAATATACCAGGGACACCTATAGGACGCAATTGCAATTTAACCCTAGATATGAGCGTCCTCTCACAGTTCCAGAGAGTGAGTGGAGAGCACTCATCCATGACGGAAAATAGAAAAGGGAAAAGAAAGAAGGAAAAATGCCAACTGGACCCGCAAGGTAAATTATAACTTTAATTCAATAGCTTTAATTTTCTCTATGTCTAAAATAAAAGTGTGCTACGTCATATCTGACTTCAATCTTTTGATGATAGGTTTCCTGACACCTCGAAGGCAACCAAAGCTAGGATTGAAAAAAAGGGCCATCACAAGCTAGGCCAGGGCGACTACTTGAAATTAGCCGCAAGAATTGTAATTAAGTAGCTAAACATCTTATAATTAATTGTATCGCCTTCCAACGTTTTTGTAATCCTATCAAATATTATTAAAAATACACAATCATATGTAATGTAGGGTGATGACTTTTCATACTATTTTTATGTCAAGCATTAATTGCAATGTTTCCTTGCATACTTTTTGTTGAATTGTTTTTTTATTAGTTATTGAATATTTTTTTTTATGCTCATGAAAGTAAAAAATGAAATATAGATTGGGTATTGGGGAATTGAGAGTGATGTGAGGGGGGGGAGGGGGGGGGAGGGGCCATAAGAGCTTCCACCTTCACGTGGTTGGCCCTGTTTAGTAGAGAATAATTTATTGAAGCGATTTAATCTTGGAGCAAACCTCCCTCGATCCAGTGTGGCAACAAAAAAGTCACTGTTGACTTAGTTGCTACTCTTTCAGATCATGGGAGGCTTGTTCCAAGTTCATGCGACTCCAATAAATTGTTCTTGAAACGAAGAGGAGCTTATTCAGGTATGTTTTGACATTTTCAACATATGTTCTAACATTATCATAAGAATGCATCTTAGAGTAAAAATACTACATCAATTACTTGTATTTATTGTATAGATAATGATGGATTTTGATTGACTTGGCAGTGCAGGTACAAATCCTCTTGCATCATGAGCAATACAACTTGTCAACCAGGGTCATGTCCAGATATTTTTGCTTGTGCGCTTGACCAGGTTCGTAATGTCACATTTTGTAAGTTCCTTTACAGTTCATAATTCAATATTAAGCTTGTTCACGATTATTATCTAGGTTTTTTGTATGTGTTTTTTCATCTATTTGATTGTAAGCAACTATGCATGTTTCCTGTTGTTCACTATGATTTCTCCCATTACCACTCCCAGATGAATCCAAATTTATTGTTACATAGGTTACTTTATTGTTACTATGATTTCTCCATTTACGATTTCATAGGTTACATCATGTAAAGTTGTCAATCTCAAGTTGGTGATGAGCTTTAGTTCTCCAGATTTGGGGCTTTTCTGATATTTTCTCCCTCATGTCATTCCTGCATCACCTCGTTGTTTGAGCATGCCAATTGTCTACCACTTGCACCAATTGGCACATGTCAATCTCTGAGTGGTGCCACATTTCACCTATTTTCAGTGAGAGTTTAGGGTTTCTCTAACATAGCTTCAGAAATCCGATTCAGTGCCTGCTTGAATATCGTCACATAATACTCATGGTTTGGATTGATGAGCATGTCTTGAATGGTTGGTTGATTCATAAGAACCACCCATATAGTCATCTTGAGATATTTCAGAAGTTTTCTCGAGTTTCCTTTTTCACCGTTTCGAGTGGGTGGGATGGTGTGGGGTGATCCATCAATACTGGTGCTCTTGTAGTAGGGAATTTGTTTTTGGGGATATAAAGGAGAATTTGATGTAGATATCCCATTGAATGCATTCATAGATGGGCATGAGAGGTCAAGAATTTAAATTAAAAATATGCAACCTCTAGCATGGCAACCTGAAGGCCGCGAGAGACACTGGTTAAAGATTGTTTTGTGCTGGCTTTAATATAGTCGTGATTTCTTTCTATTATCTTAATGAAAATATATAGTCCGGTCTCATTAAAATGAGGATTGTGGTTGTATTTCTCTTTGGTTGTTTCTCTCTTAATGCTCCAGAAGTTGCCAAAAGTTGCGATAGTTGTTTAGTTTGCCTGTTACAACTTAAAAGTGGTTTTTAGCAATGGGAGTCATGTTTTTTAAGGTTCATAATAATATGAAGATCTTGTAATTCTATATTCAGGATAAGAGAAGATGGCCTCTGCTTTGGGCAGTATGACAAAAATTGCCACATATACCTCATTTGGTAACAATGGAAAGGGGAAGAAGTTGGGTGCAATGTTTGATAATTATGGCAAATAATTGTCTTCTCTTTCAGTTTTTTCACCCATTTCCTTTAATCGCTCATGGTCTGGAATTCAATTGCACACTTACTGAAAGCATTGTCAATTTGTCTTGCAGGCGGTGTGAACAAACTTGTTGATCTTGTTGGAGTCACCCTTGGGGCGAAGGGAAAAATGTTGTCTTGGAGAGCAAGCATGGTTCTCTGAAAATAGTTAGTGACAGTAGCTAAGGAGGTAATTTGTAGATGTGTGCTCTGGTTTTCTTTTTAACTTTGTATTAGTTCCCCCTTTTAAATGTCTACCTTTGCACTTTGTGATGAAAGTAAATATTAACACATTTAGAGTCATTGTCCATCACATGCAATTCTGCAACATCATCTACCTACCCTACCTACTTTACTCTACCTTTTTTCTTCTTTATTAGGGTGCACTTAGACTGGCAAACCCTTATCACACTTTCTTTTCTTTTACATGTAGAAATCTATCTAAGTCTAACCTTATTACATCCAAGGGCTCAGATTAAGCTATTGAGCTCCTTTTATTTACTCTACCTATCTACTTATCTTCCAAGATTAAACAGTTTGGTCGAATTTAATTCTCTATCTCTAAAACATGAAATTGAAAGATGAAATAGCCAAGCTTAAACTATTTGACTATTCATAAATTGTGGCATAGGATACAAGTTGCACACAATTTTATTTATTACATAAGAGCAAAAATTAGTGGCATTTAGACTTGCACACTTTCCTTGGCCTTTCTTTTGGTGGGGTTCATTTTCTTTTACTTTTTTGGCCATTTTTATTCTTTTTACCCTTTGATTTTTCTTTTAGGGTATACCCTCTTTAAATTTTTTTATTTTTTTTTATTTTTTGATAATATGGAAAACCTTTGCAACAAGAAAATGTATGAACATATTACATAGCCCATCAAGTCAATCATGAAATATGACACCTATTGGTATAGGAGTCTAACACTAACTATGTTATCACTCAGAGTTTCCTTGAAGTTGTAGAGAAGAGGAAAGGGGTCCGAGGTAACCACAAACCAATCTTTTAGGTATAGAATCTAGCCAATCTGTACCCAAAGAGGGCTCTCTCTTTAAAATTTAGCTTTGTTTTGAAATATATTAGGCTAGTTATAAAGTTCAAGGGTTTTGATTGAATTTAGGTGGTGGAATTCGATAGCTGAGGGCAAGATTGAAGTAATTCAGGCCATTGGCCTATGGAGTCAAAAAGATGGCTTCACCGGATTAAGTTTCTAAACAAAAGATGGTTTTACAGGGTAAGATAATCAAACATAGAACAATTTTAGATCTTTAAAGCGAATGAGATGGAATTAAAATGGAAGAAAGGCAATTAAGAATCTTTCAACACATTCAAAGAGGGAAATTGAGTGATTATCAATAAAGAGCATTCAAGTATTCTTTACTAAATAATCAAAATGCTTAAACTAGTAAAACAGGAGCAATTAAGAATTCACTGTTTAAAACCAGTTTAGAAGAAAATATTTAGAATAACGATGATTAAAATCAGATTACACTTAAGCACTTTCTGATTTACTCTTTTTCATTAGCTATTCAGAAATGAAAACACAATGATATGATAAACATATATAAAGAGTTTAAAACACAAGAGAAAGATGACTTATTGATCCGTAGTTTGACACATGAATCCTATAAAAAGTCTTTCGCATTAATTCATCATCCAGCAAGCCACAAAAAATTTCTCCAACAACTCTTTATTCCGAAAAAGTCAATATTACAGCAAAGTATAAGAATCCACCCTCAATACTCTAATTGAGGGAGTATTTATACAAAAAATTATCAAAAATATCTCATAACAAATTGAGATATAATCTAGGGTGACTCATGAATAAGTTACAATAAAAATAGAGACAAATGGTCTCGTAGATAAGATAAAAAGTAACCGATGTTGTGTTGTTTCCTTCTTTTGAGAATGTGCTGGAGGCAGGCCCTATGTTTTGGCCCGTTGCTGTCATCCTAAGTAATTATGTTCTGACTGCCTTGCTTTATTGATACTCTTTGTTTTCACTGATACACTTTGACCTATATTTATCCTTTTTATCATGGTATACTGTAGTAAATAGACAAAATTTCATATAAGGATAAATTTTACAAAAGTTCCAACAGTTCTTCCCACCATTTATCTTCTGGTATTCTGGTCCATTGAAGTTTTCTCAATGTTTCATCAGCCTCAGTATATCTGAAAAAGGTAGGCTAAATTGGAAACAAATGCTTTACTTCATGCTCAAGATAAAATAAATTTTTCAATTTGTCATGAAGATTTTTTCCTGTTGGCAATGCTGCTTCTGATGTACTGGTTGAAGAATTGGCCTGATTGTCAGCATACTTGTCCAATTTTTCAACATAGCTTTCAAGGTCCATTAGTTTATCCTCTTAAACTATAGGACTGAGCAATCCTTTTTTCAACAAAATATCAAATCTTTCTCTAAAGGCAATGATTTCTTCTTGCATATCTGAGCACCTTCATTCTAGATTCTGCATAAGGGTTCTCTTAGTAAAAACTCTTTTTATTTCCAAAATTGTTCTGATCCTGTCTTGAATACCAAGTTCTTCAAGTTGTTGTCTGGTTTGAGTGTTTAGAAACTGTATGAGTTGATTGGCTTCCTCAGGCCTATTTCCCAATTCTTCTCTTGTACTTTGAACTTCTTCTATAGTCAATTTGACTAAATCATTCTGTTCATACATAATCTGAATTGAAGACTAGACATCCTTTATTGATTGGATAATGTTGTCTCAAAGAATTTCATTTATTTCCTTTAAAAGTTTCTCCAATGTGAGATCCTTTTCCAATGCTTTAACCAATTTTTCTAATCTTTTGACCTCTCTTGTTTTATCAGCAACACTCATTTTTGAGAGATCATATCTTTGTTCTAAATTAGTAAGCTGTAACTTTGTGTGTTGGAGTTCTGTTACTTGAAGTTTCAATTCATTCATTGACTTTATTAATTCTTCAGAACTCAAATTGGAAGTATTTACCTGTGATAGCTCTGTTGGCTGACCTGTTGTGGATGTACCTGTACCTGTAATTGCCTCTGTTATTGATGCTAGAATAGTAGAATTCTTGTTCTTTAATGCCTGTTCAAGCTCTTTTTCTGTTTCATTTAGTTTCACATTCAGTTTCAAAAGCAAGTCCATCATTTCTTCTTCAGAATTTTTCTTTATCATCTCTTCAGTTTGTGGATGTCTTGAAGTTGGCAATTTCAACTGCTTTCTCAAAGCTGAAATATCATCATCTTTTTTCTTGATTAGGGCCTCTATACCTTTGACATCTTTAGGATTGTGACCCAATCCAATGATTATTTCCTCCAATGTATTTATCCTGTTGTCTTTGGCCTGAGAAGAGGCTTTTTCAAGCTGCAATTGTGCATTAGTGTTCTCCAAAGAGTCCTGCAACTTCTGAGTTGCCATTGCTTTATCGGTCAGAGTAGAATAGATCATTTCACCAGTTTTATTATGTAACTCAATCTGATCTAAAGAATGAATATCCTTTGCTAAGAATTCAAAATTTGTTCTAATATAATCTGCAGCTGTTTGAGGTTGCTGCACTTTTGGTTTGAAGTGACTCATTATCATTTTGCCTTGCTGAATGTCATAAGCTGACATCAATATTTCTTGATTATTAGGAGCCATCTTCAAATATTGATTGTAAACCTGGAATCTTAGTGGATCATTCCTGGCTTTTATATTGATAAAGGTTTTCTTTATATCTCCTGCATCTTTAACTGGTGGTTTAAAATAAGATATTTCAACACTCTGTTGCTTTTGCAGCTCTTTTCTCTGTAAAGTAGTGGATGCCCCGCTGACTGTACCTATTTGTTGACTATCCAAATCTTCTCTCTGGCTATCAGGAATTTCTTGAACAAAATCTACTTCTGGAAGAGGATTTAATTTTTGTCTTTTAGCATGAGGCTGTTCTGAAGATCCACCAACAGGGGTAGCAACTTCAACATCTCTCTTCTTTCCTTTTTCTATATTGATAGGAGTTTGTAAAATTGAAATTTCTGGCTCATTGATCTGAATAGGAGGAATTTGTACTTGACCCTGTTATTTAGAAGTCTCAGGTTGCTCTATCATTGTGAATTTTTCAAATACTTGTATGTCAGGCTCCTTTTCTTTTCCTTTAGATTGTACTGTGGCCAATGCACTAATCTCCTGTAAATTTTGCTGAGAAGTCCCTGCAGAAGAAGGACCAATACCTGGTATCTACACCTGTCCAAAAGAGTCTAGGTCAAGTATTTTCTCAAGGTCTTTCATTACATTTTCAACATTGAACTTCTCACTATCCTTTTCTACCAATGTTCCTTCCATCCATTCATCCATATTGCATATTGTTCAATTTCTGGAATTTTGTGATGAATGTATGGTGATAGTTTATTTTTCATTTTTATATCACAGATAAAGCTATTTGGATAATAAGGCACCCTGTAATTTTTTTTTTGTAATCTGAGATATTCTTCTAAGATTCTTTATGCTTCATTTCCAGCATCTCTAGAGTTACAAACAAAGGGACCTAATTGAATTTTGATCCTGAGTTGAGCCTTTTTCTTTGCATTGCAGAAATGAACTATATCTGAGTTAATCATCTACCTGAAATACTCTAGTGCAAAGAGTCTCATGGGGACATATTTGGGCAACTTGAATGGGCACAATTCACATCCATATATTCTGATCTCAGTGTGATTTTGATACAAGTACCAGTCACCTACCCTATATTGTTTTGAGAGCTGTAGAATTTTCTTGATTTCATTATTGACTCTAGGAGGGGAAACTCCTGTTAACAAAGTGGTTGTAGGGTGTAAAAATAGGTCAATAAACTCATTATAGGAGTAAGGAGAATCAGAGGAATTATGGGTGATGGCAGACCAAAATATCACAGACCTAGGATTTCCTTTGGCATCAAGTTTCTGAACATGGAAAGGGAAACTTTATGATTGGTAATAAATCATGAGATGATATATAACAGAAGAATATTTGAACACTTTTTCATTCTCAAATCTCATGAATTGATCATGGATTTATCAGCAATGTAGGATGCAAAATCATACTTGACAGCAGGGGACTGTCCAGGGGTAAATATAGACAACAATACTAGGGTTAATTGATCAACATATTCACTAGTATTGAAACCCATGATAAAGGATATCATATTCAGAATAAGCCTGCCCACATCAGTGAAAAAAGTATAACCATAGGGGGGAGGGCCTTTGGGCTGATGCTCTAGTAACATGAAGGTTTGACAAATGCGATTTAACTCTTCATGGGACAAATTGGCAGACTTTTCAAGTAATTCTCCCATGGACAGGGGAGTGAGGGCTTGAACAGGTTGAAATTGCAGCATTTCATTTATCGACCGAGTAGTGATTGGGAAAAGGATGTTCTGACTCAGGGACAAAACTGCTCTTTGATTGGGGTCATAGTTTGCATGGCAGTAATGAATTAACTCAGGAAAAATATGGACTGAGGGGAGAAGATACATGGGGAGATTGGATTCCCATAATCCAATAATATCATAACCGTTTATAAAGTTATCTCTGCAGCGGCAAAAGGTTCGAAGAGGATTATCACTAAGAACGAGGTCTTTAATTTGAAAATCTCTATCTGCTAGGGGCAGATAGTCTAAATCTATGTGAGGGGCATTCAAAGGTGCGACGTTCAGAGCCACTGGAACCTCCATTTCTGGTTCTTGTGGATTCAGAAATGAATTTCGGTTTTTTGTGAAGAACAAACACAATTACAAGTTTTGGGAATGCAATTTACAATTTTGGGGATTGAACAAGACCAAATTGAACCATGTTTCTGTCTTTCTTGTGGAATTTAAAACAAAAGCTAGGATTTCACAGAGTTTTAACGGGAATTGGGGTAAATACCTGTTTTTTGGGAGATGAACAGTGATTAAACAGGTACAGGCTATGGCGTACGAACTTTGGATTACTGGTATGCAATTGTCTTCAGCAAAATACAGTTGATGGCGCTTGACAGTTTGTTTTTGAAATTCTCTACATGAGACTTTGGTCGTTCATAGAATAATGAAAATGACGCGGGCAAAATTGTTTTATTCACAAAGTCCAAAGGGTGATGGGTTTTTATTTATTTATTTAATGGATGATGTCAGCAGGTATGGAGGATGAGTCACGGGAGGCAAGCGGTAAGCGGTTTCCATCGCACCGCTTTTGGGGAAAATTGGTTTTGGGCGGAGGGCTAGCGATTCCATAGAATGATTGATGCGTGGCATGGCACTGTTTGAAAACCGCTGGGCCATCGCGCGTTATTGTTTGGATGTGGATGGCTAGCGATATCATTAATAACCGTTGATCTCAGATGGGTTGATCGAACGACGATGGGGACGTGGAAGTGACGGGGATTTAATATGGAGGGCCCGACGCAATTAAACGTTAATTAATCTCATCGGGGGGAATCTGATTGGCGAAGTTAATTAATCGTGAGGCTTAATCAATTTGTTTATAAAAATGCAGGAAAGTGATCGGGAAATGATTTAACCAAGGTTAGCGGTTAAGGGAGGTATTGGGGATTTTACAAAGGGTTTATAGTTTTAACCTTGGGAAAGGGAGTCAGGGGATTAAAATACACAGGGGAAGAATTATTTTTGTATTAAAACACGTAATAAAACATGTTTTAATTATTTTTTCAATATACTTTTATTATATGATAATTAAATCAGATTAATCTAATTACCATAGGGGGCGGAATTTAATATTACGATATATTTAGCCAAAGGGGGCATAAAGTGGGTTTTTTATTTAAACATGTGGGAATAAATAATTTTGGCTAAAATTTATTAATGGGTTTTTGGGGATATTATATAAAAAGGAGTTATATATAATAGGAGAAGGTTATTTTTGTAAGGATTTAATACATAAAATCAATGTTATTATGACAAGGGGACAATGTAAACTCAAAATACATTAATATAACTAAGAAAGTGAAGATTTAAAAGAAAATTGCATTATAATCACTTCATCACTTAGACTTAGAATAAAATGTGATTTTGAGGGTTTTTTATGAAATAATGCATAATTTTCCTAAGTAAAATGAGATTTTACTTAGGAAAAGATGTTTAGAAATGAGTGAATGTTATGAAGAATGACTTCAAGTACTTAGGCTTTTCCAATTATTGGGCCGAGGGTTCGGTCCCTCCAAAAGTCAAGGAAATGCCTTGAGCCCCTCTAATTTTCAAATACCGTAGTACTTAGGGGAAATTAGTGAAATCTTTAGGGGAAGATGAGAAGAGAAGTTAATAACTTTGACTTTGATTTGCTTTGAATTTCTTCCAGTATAGTGTCTGCCTTTTCACTTTGTGATGAAAGTAAATATTAACACATTTAGATTCATTGTCCATCATATGCAATTCTGCAACATCATCTACCTACCCTACCTACTTTACTCTACCATTTTTTCTTCTTTATTAGGGTGCACTTAGACTGGCAAACCCTTATCACACTTTCTTTTCTTTTACATGTAGAAATCTATCTAAGTCTATCCTTATTACATCCAAGGGCTCAGATTAAGCTATTGAGCTCCTTTTATTTACTCTACCTATCTACTTATCTGCCAAGATTAAACAGTTTGGTCAGATTTTATTCTCTATCTCTAAAACATGAAATTGAAAGATGAAGTAGCCAAGCTTAAACTGTTTGACTATTCATAAATTGTGGCATAGGATACAAGTTGCACACAATTTTATTTATTACATAAGAGCAAAAAGTAGTGGCATTTAGAATTGCACACTTTCCTTGGCCTTTATTTTGGTGGGGTTCATTTTCTTTTACTTTTTGGCCATTTTTATTCTTTTTACCCTTTGATTTTTCTTTTAGGGTATACCCTCTTTACATTTTTTAAATTTTTTTGATTTTTTGATAATATGGAAAACCTTTGCAACAAGAAAAGGTATGAACATATTACATAGCCCATCAAGTCAATCATGAAATATGACACCTATTGGTATAGGAGTCTAACACTGGCTCCACTTGGGGATGGATTTTCCTGGTAAAAAGTCAGGAATAGCTGTCAGTTGTCCTCATCCATTAACCTTGGTGAACCTGTAAATGTCTTCTGTCTTCTGCAAACTGAAATTTGATCTGAAACTAAAACAACACACAAAAGTTTTCAAACCAACTTAATGAAAAACTAGCTGAAAATTGAAAACTAAAAAAAAAATGCTCAAAATTCTGAGCTTATTGGCATTCATCTACCTACTCAATCTACTAAAAATCTTATTGAATCAGGTAATACAAAAATGCCAGTGAAGCCAATCAAGTAGTTGTAACAATAAATGGATAACTTAATTGCTTGTGATCAAAATTGGAAGTATATTATGATCATGTGCCTTTATAATAAATGATATGATGTGTAAAGGCCACTTTTGATGTATTTGATCCTTATAGAGAAAACATGTTTGCAGATTTGGGCTAAAAATATTCTCCATATAATCTGATATAGGATCAATAAAAGTATGATGTATTTTATTTACTTCTAGGCCTTCAATGATTGGTTGCTCAGTTGTATTCTGAATATTAAGCCTTGAAACTATTTCTTCTGTCTTGTGTTTGAAAGAATAATCATCCTCAATATGCAAGTCAAAAGATAGTACAATTTCCTCTTGCTTAGGAGAAGGAATATTTTCAAAGAATTCTTTAGGATTTCGAAAATTGTATGACTGAATTTGAGAATGCAAAAGTTTAATTTCATTTTCATAATTTTCAGAAATTATCTCAAGAACACATATTTTCAGTTTGGGAGAATATTTTCTTGATTTCAAAAGAAGAAATAAAGCTCTTAAAAAATCCTCATCAAGCTGAAGTTCTAATATCTCATCCCTCAAAATAGCTAGTGATTGTTTTGTGAAATTATCATAATTATCATCATACCGATCATGTAAGTCTAAAAAATCTTCTAAGAACCTTGATTTTCTTAGGAATAGGTCATTTTGTAATAGCTTGCATCTTTTGAGGCTCCAACTTCACTCCTTCCTTTAAAACAATATGAACCAAATACTTGAATTCTTATTTCCCGCACATTTGGATATTTTTACATAAAAATGATTGTTCTCAATAATTATTTATATAACTTTTCCACATGTTTAGTGTGGTATTCCCATGATTTATTATAAATATGTGTATTATCAAAGAAAACCAACACAAATTTTATAAGATGGGATCAAACAAAATTGTATTCAAACGGCGATAAACCCTAATTCAAACCAAATTCGCGTTCCAAAATAGCCTGCTGACATCGGCCAATTTTGTGACGCGAAAACCAAATGAATTCCGCCCTAATATTTTTGGGTCCGAAGTTGGGCTGGCGTACGGAGGGAGAGTTGTGACACGAATTTCTGATCAAATTAGCCCTAATCTTTTTTGGGTCCGGATTTCCACTGCGTGACGGCCCAAACAAATATCCGCTCCAATCAATTTCTGCCACGTGTCCTCAATCAAAACTTGCCCTGCTCCGTCTGCAGGTGCATTCGATGGTTTAAGGCGATGGGACATGGATGTGGCGATTTCATATCAATCACATTAAGTTTTAACGCTGTTCAATTAGTTGATATTTAAGTTCCAAGGTTTTCACATTAAATCGCATTAAGTTTCAACACTGTTCAAGATCGGACCTCCACTCCTGTTAGCGATTCCGCATGCTTCAATATGATCCGGCCTTCGGCTCTCATTAATGATCAAAGATTAATTATGACGGGCGTCCTTCAATTGCATTGCAGTCGAGGTCGATAAAATGGCGTTTCGCTATGGTTTTTCAAACGAGTCGGTTGCTGGGTTACACTGCCTGCTCACTGTGACGAGAAGGAGAAGTGGCCAGCTGAACTGCTGCTTAGACTTTGTTGCATATGTGCATTTCTCTCAGTCTGGTCTGTGTCTGTCTTCCTCTGTTTCTTGGAATTCTGCTTCTCCGTCTCCTCTTCTGCCCACTGCTGAGACTGCACCCATGCCTCGCCTGCGTCAAAGGATGCGTTGCCGCAGGGGGAGCACTAGAGGTCAACCCCTGCGCACTCCCTCCAGCCCCTCAACTGAGTCGTCTTCCAGCTAGTCCAGTGATTATTACGCAGGTCGCTATCCAAATACGAGGAGTGGGCGGGGTCGGATTGTAGGATCTGGCCAACGTATGCCTTCCCCTACTCCTCGTTTCCCTACCGCTAGTTCACCTTCTACGGCCACGACATGCACTGCGCAATTTTCGTTTAATTGCTCTCTCAACCGCCCCCGAATTATAGCCTCAGTCACTGTGGTTTTCCGCGAGGAGGCCCAAACGGAGGAAGAATGCACCCGTCCGGCGGGTCTGAGCTCGGAGAAAGCCGGCCAGCATTCGGGCCTTCAGGAGGGTAGCCGTGGCATGAATGTGGACGTAGCACCTAGCGATCCTGGACCTTCCGAAGGATGGTGCCGAATCGTGGAGGAACCACCGGAGGAGTAGTTTGGTTAATTTGGTTGTCTTGCTTCGTAGGCCCACTTAATTGGGCATGTTTTAGATTATATTACTGTGCTGGACCTCTGTAATATTTTTGAATTCTGTAAACGTTCAAGACTGGTTTCCCCGTATGAGGGCAGTCTTCTTAATTTTTTGATTTTTTGATGACAAATTTTCCATGAGTCTGGGCAATGTTTTTGAATTCAGTGTAATTTTATTCCCACTGTTAATAGATTAACTTTACTTAGAAAAAAAATGTTGCCCTGTTTCTATTTTAAATCTATTTTTTGAAATACAGAGCCATGTTTATATGATTTTTTATAGTCAAAGCGTTGCGAGGTGGTTTATTATATTAATATTTCACGGTCGAATTATGTTCATAACAATTGGAAGAAAAAAAATGTTGTCCTGTTTCTATTTTAAACCTGTTTTTTGAAATACAGAGCCATGTTTATATGGTCTACGTATTATACTCTTTCTCTGTATATCTACAGGAACCTTTTTTCTATGAACGGGGTGGATGCTGTAGCGGGTTACTAATGGAAACAAGCGAGCCTTTCTTGTATCCGCTTTATGATACTATTTTATGTGTTGACAGGTTATCACTCTGCCTTCAAAACTAGCGATGCTGGTCTATGTTGCTGGTTTATTAGTATGGTCTGATGGTCTTTTTATATTTTGGACATATCGCACTCCTCACATGATTAGCGTTTTTCTCTGTTCAAGGATTTTGGGTACTTTAATTTGTATTTGGAACAATGGACGTCGGTACTCTATCTGTTGCTTTACTATTCTACATACTGTTATTTCACTTTCTTATAGATGCCTCGGGCATATTTGGATGCTTTCTCAGATTGTCGATAATCTCCATGTGGATCGTTACTAGGTTTTATATCATGTCCCTGTATGTGACATGGGGTATTTTTCTATCATTGTATGGGGTGGGACTTCCACTTTTCTGGATGGATATTTGGGTTCCAATATTCAGATGTGAAAATGTAATGACTTCATGGACTGTTTTACTTCATATAATATATTCAAAACAACATTTTTTCTCTTGTGAAAAAAAAATGATTAATGTTTATCACTCTGCCTTCAAAACTAGCGATGTCGGTTTATTGATATGGTCTGATGGTCTTTTTATATTTTGGACATATCACACTCCTCACATGATTAGCGTTTTTCTTTGTTCAAGGATTTTGGGTACTTTAATTTGTATTTGGAACAATGGACGTCGGTACTCTATCTCTTCTTTACTATTCTACATATTTCTATTTCACTTTCTTATAGATGCCTCAGGCATATTTGGATGCTTTCTCAGATTGTCGATAATCTCCATGTGGACTGTTACTGGGTTTTATATCAAGTCCCTGTATGTGACATGGGGTATTTTTCTATCATTGTCTGGGGTGGGACTTCCACTTTTCTGGATGGATATTTGGGTTCCAATCTTCAGATGTGAAAATGTAATGACTTCATGGACTGTTTTACTTCATATAATATATTCAAAACAACGTTTTTTCTCTTGTGAAAAAAAAATGATTAATGTTTATCACTCTGCCTTCAAAACTAGCGATGTCGGTCTATGTTGCTGGTTTATTGATATGGTCTGATGGTCTTTTTATATTTTGGACATATCACACTCCTCACATGATTAGCGTTTTTCTCTGTTCAAGGATTTTGGGTACTTTAATTTGTATTTGGAACAATGGACGTCGGTACTCTATCTGTTGTTTTACTATTCTACATACTGCTATTTCACTTTCTTATAGATGCCTCAAGCATATTTGGATGCTTTCTCAGATTTGTCGATAATCTCCATGTGGACCGTTACTGGGTTTTATATCATGTCCCTGTATGTGACATGGGGTATTTTTCTATCATTGTCTGGGGTGGGACTTCCACTTTTCTGGATGGATATTTGGGTTCCAATCTTCCGATGTGAAAATGTAATGACTTCATGGACTGTTTTACTTCATATAATATATTCAAAACAACGTTTTTTCTCTTGTGAAAAAAAAATGATTGTTTATAGTCGAAGCGCTGCGGGATGGTTTTTTATATTAATATTTCACGGTCATTGGAACGCCCACAATTCATAACAAATATTGGAGATTTACTGTCTTGTTTTAAATTTTCATTTTTTTTTAAAATTGAACCCGCCGTCGGTATACCGACGCCTTGTAAGCGTCGGACTTGCGACATCTTAAAAACGTCGGACCACATTTCGTCGGAATTGTGACAGTTTACAAATGTCGGAAGAGCGATGTTCAAAACGTCGAAAGAGCGACGTCCAAAACGTCGGACCACATTTCGTCGGAATTGCGACCGTTTACAAACGTCGGAAGAGCGACGTCCAAAACGTCGGACCACATTTCGTCGGAATTGCGACAGTTTACAAACGTCGGAAGAGAGACGTTAAAAACGTCGGACCACATTTCGTCGGAAGTGCGACCGTTTACAAACGTCGGAAGCGCGACGGTTTGGGAAATGTCAGAAGAGCGACGCTTGTTTGGAAGCGATAGAAAAAGTGTTGGTAGTGCGACACTTTGTAAATGCGTCGGAAATGCGACGGCATGGCAAACCACGTTTTGCCCGTCATCGAACTGTCACTCTTGCGACGACTATGTGTTGGAATAGCGACGATTTGGCCGTCGGAAATTGCGCCAAATTTTCTAGTGAGTGGGGTCTTCTGGGTGGACATCTGCCCGTTGATTTCTTGAATTTGTGGAGCTGGAACTTGGAGCTGTATTTTTCTCCAGCATGTATTTCATAATTTCAATGGATTCTTAGGCATGGGTGCACTTATTGGAGAGATCTTTGAACTGTTCCTGAAGGGAAGTGACCCTCTGATGGAAGAAATTTAGATCAGCTTCGTGTCTTTCTTCCGCCAGCTTGGCCTGAAAGTGCAGCTTGTCATCCATGATCTTCCGGTGGGCATGGATTTGCTCCAACTCCGCTTGGAGGTCGGCGCAATGAATACAATCTTCACTTCTGGCCATTCTCAACAGAAAAATCCAAATTCCTGAGATCTGTAACAGAGGCAAGAAATTGGAAAGGAAACAGGAAATGGAGTCAAGTAGCCTGGGAAGAGCAAATAAGAACGGAAGTGGAGGGACAGGGGCAATGAATAGGAGGGGAACTGGGTAGATGGACGCTAGGTGAGACAGGCAGGTGAGGAACACACTCTCGGAGGAGCGAGAGCGGCAATACAGGAGCGCAAGTAGGATAAACAGAGAAACATAAGAAGACTGATGTTCCGAGAGGGAGGGGAAGCGAATAAATAGAATAGACCACCGAAGATCACGGGGAAGCTGAGGAAGGAATCGAGTGCGGGAGAGGAGGGTGTAGCTACCTCAAGGAGGGAGAAAATTCAAAGAGGGACAATGATCATGATTGAAGAGGCATGAAATTGGAGCAGAAATGGATGGGGTACAATAATCGTGCTTCAGAGGCTCATGAATACGCCTCTGGTTTTGTAAACTGCTGACAGACTCATTCCAAAACTGTTGGGAAATGAGCCAAAAACTGGGAATCCAGAGCTGATTGGATCTTGTCATGGCAAATGGAAATGATGGTCAATCTCATTGCAGGAGAGAATTCCTACAGGCCTGAGACAGGCCCTGTTGGCACGGTGGTCCGCTTCTTTGTTAAGATATCGAAGAATGTGAAAGAAATTGACCCCCTTCATGTTATCAGTAAGAAGCTGGCATCTGGCTATGGTTTGTTGAAGGGCCACATTGGCAGCCGATCGATTATGGACCATGAGGCTAATGATGATAGCCGAATCTCCAAATATCGTGGCGTTGTTGATGTCGAGCTTCTGCAATTGAAGGATGCCTTGAAAAAGGGCAAGGGCTTCAGCTCTATTATTGGAGAGGGAGCCCAGACCCTAATCGTAGGAGGAGATTATTATACCTTCCTCATTGTAGATAATGCCCCCTGCTCCTGCCACCCCCGAATTGGATTTGGACGCTCCATCAAAGAACAGAGAGGGTCTTTTGCATTCCCTTAACCAAATTTTGAAATCCTCCTCGCACAGTCAAATTTTCCAACTATTGTTGGCGATATTCAACTGTTTGTTGAGGGTATTACTTCGTTTGATGAAGTTGCTTTTGTCTAGCAAGAAGCTTATGAAGTTGCGCTCCTCCACACAAAGATCGTTGCAATTTATTTGATAGGCATGCTTCTTGGTGGATATATCTTCCAGAGTAAGGCTTTTTGCTTTGCTGCACAACTTCCTGAAGTCTATTGTTTCATCTTTGAAAACTTGCCAGCCAGATATTCCAGAGGGTTGTGAAGGGGAGAGTATCCCATACTCTTTTAGCTAAATTGTTCTTTGTGCATTTCCAATGGTAACTTTTCTTCCAGAGACCCAAGGCTTCAATGATGGTGCTATGAGGACTCCATGGAAGATTGGAGTCTGGGATTAGCTCCTTCCAACAACTGATGGCAAGTGGACATTCAATGAAGAGATGGCGGATGGTTTCTTCAGTGGCTTGATAGTTAGGGTAGCGGGAGGGCCCAATAATGCCTCTCTTTTTTAGATTCTCAGAGGTTAAGATTTTGCCTTTGAGTAAGGTCTAGATGAAGAATTTGATCTTGGGAAGGGCTTCAGATCTCCAGACTAGTTTCCATGGAGACCAAGTGGGAATTGGGTAGTCCTTATTGCAAAGAGCTTGATAACCGGCTTTAATAGTGTATATCCATCCAGTTGGGTCCCAATGAAATCCATCCTCACTATCCTGCTTTAAAGGAGCAATGCCATGGAGGTAAGTTTGAAGAATGGCAAGACTTGCTTCTAAATGAGCAGGAACATCAGGGAAACGCCACCCTGTCCAGACCAAGGAATGAGAATCCCAGGTGGATATTTGGTTTAGGTAGTGTATCCCCATGCTACTAAGGTGGGCCAAAATATCATGTGTTTCCTGTATGCTATTGATAGGAGACTGTCCCATGATTTTGTCCGCTCCTATGCTTATATTGCTGCCTCCTTTAGGCACTTTGGATATATTGTGAGCTAAGGAGGAAATAGCTTTTTTACAAAGCCTCCAGATTCTTGAGCAGGGCTTGTTGGGGATAACTTGATCGAGCAGATGTTGTCTAGAAGTGTGCAAATATTTGATTTCGAGGACCTGTTTCCACCATGCTATCTTGCCACTGATGAATCTCCAAATTATCTTTCCCCCAAAAGCCAGATTCATAAGCTTAGGTGATTGGATACCCAGACCTCCCCGATTTTGATCTTGGATGACTTGCTTCCAGCTTATGAGATTGAATTTCCTTTTTTTCCGATTTCCCACCTTGCCAAAGGAATTGGCGAATAATGATCTCCATATTTTGGTGGAAGGAGGCAGGGGCATAAAGGAGGGAGAATTGATAAAGAGGCAGGGAGGAGAGGCCCGATTTGAGAAGAATGAGACGGCTGGCCAGATTCAACCAAGAGGCTCCCCAAAGCTGCACTTTCCTTTTCATTTTATCGATGATGATGTCCCACACCTCTGCCTTCAGAGGACCTGTGCTAACAGGCATGCCTAGATAAGAGAAGTGTCCCCAATCTAATTTATAAGGGACCTCAAAGATGCTGGCAATGTTGTACAAGGATTGAGTTGAATAATTCCATCCATAGATGCAGCTTTTGAGATGATTGATCAGACCTCCAGAGTAGCTCATAAATTTTTCCAAGAGAGACTTGAAACGATGGGCTATAATGTTGGAGGCACCTCCCATTAAAAGTGTATCGTCAAAAAATTGAGAGTGGTTTAGATTTTTGACTCCATTGCCAAACTTGATGCCAGTGATGAGTCCAACCCGGCGCTTGTGATCAAGGGCCTTACTGAAGGACTCAGCCATTAAAATGAAGAGATAGGGGGACAAGGGGCAGCCTTGTCTTAGACCACGAGAAGACTGGAAGGAAGGAGCAGGCCTGCCATTTATGAGAGGGGAAATCCAGGGGCCAGTTATGCAGGCTTTAACAAGATCAATGAAGGAGGAATCAAATCCCATTTTTTAAGAACTGCAAAGAGAAAGGAATGTCGGACATGGTCGAAGGCATTGGCTAAGTCAAGCTTTAGGATAAATCCTTTTTCATTGCGGGACAGGCTGGAATGTATAGCTTCTTGAACAAGAAGGATGGAATCAGAAATTTGTATGTTAGACAAAAAACCACCTTGGTTTTTGGAGATGAGGAAATGAAGATGGGGTTTGAGGCGAAGTGCTAGGATTTTGGTCAAAATTTTATAAGAAGCATTACAGAAGGAGATAGGTCGAAATCTGTAAAAGGAGGAGGGTCAGTTTTCTTTAGGAATGAGGGCGAGATGAGTAGCATTGGTATAGCCACCAACTTTGCATTTGCGTTGGGTCCACTGTATCAGCTTGATCAAGTCTTTTTTTATTGTCTCCCAATAAGCCATGTAGAAACTAATGGTGAAGCCATCAGGCCCTGGGGCTTTATCAGGATGCAAGGTCCATATTTCTCTGTAGATCTCAACTTCCTCAATAACTCTGGTGATCAGATTATTGATGTCTTCATTTACAGTGGTGGGGAGATACTGGAGAAGATCAGAGTAGTCCTCTTCACTTTTGGTCTCAGTGAGAAGAGTTTGAAAATGAGCAGTAGTAGCCATTTTGATTACTTCTTGGTTAGTGTGAAGAGTGCCCTCAGCGTCTGTGATGGTGCTTATATTGTTACGAATTCTTCTGACAGTCTAAGCCTGCTTGTGGAAATAAGCAGTGTTTTTATCTCCATCATGAAGCCATAGCTGCCTAGATTTAATACGCCATTTTCGCTCCTCTTCTTTATTAGTGCTATAAAGTTGATAATAGAGCTCATTTTCTAGCCCACGTAGCTCAGGGGTGGGTCTTGCTGCCTCTGTTTGTTCGTGAACTCCTTCCAGCCTTTGTTTTATTGTGGTTTGTGTCTTCTCTGGTTCTCTGTAATGAGATTTCGCCCATTCCTTGAGGGAAATTTTAACGTTCTTCAACTTACTTTCCCATATAAAAACCGGAGATCCTTCTATATGTTGGCTCCAGACAGCCCGAACAATATTATTGGCTTCAGGGATGTTGTTCCATAGGGGATTGTACTTAAAGGGAAGAGGCCCTAAAGGTCGATGCTCTTGAAGATTGAGCGTGGTAGGATAGTGGTCAGAGGCAAAGAAGGGGAGGACGAGGGCATAAATTGTGGAGAAGGAAGCAAGAAGGGTTATGTCCACCAATATTCTATCTAACTGCTCCATAATATTATCTTTTCCAATTCTGTGATTGCTCCATGTAAACTTGCGATTCTTGGGAACAATATCAACTAACTCGTGCTCCTGCATAATGTCTTCTAGTCGGCCTCTAGTGGGATCTTGGGAGAAAGTTCCTCCTCTTTTTTTATTGGCATGTAGAATGAGATTAAAATCTCATCCTATAATTATGTTCCTATTCTCCTCTTCGTCTATGTCGGCCTTGATGGAGCTCTAGCACAGATCTTTATCCCTGTAGTGATTTGGTCCATAGACGTTGTAGATGATTATTTTCTTGCTATCTGTTTTGTGTTCTAAATTGACTTTGATCCAATTCTGATTATTAATGCTGTTGTTGAGAACCCATTCACTGTTGTTCCAAAGGGTGACAATTCCCCCTGAGGCCCCTCTGGATTCGGTGATTTGGCCATCATATTGCTTAAACTTATCAATGATGTCTTTCATTTCAGGTTTTCCTTGTTCGGTCTCTTGCAGAAGAAGAATGTATGGTTTCTCTTGCAAAATCAGATCTTTGAGAGCAACAAATTTAGAAGGGTGCCCCAATCCCCTGCTATTCCAAGAGATAATTTTCATCATAGGGTGCAAATGTTACGGAGGGTTGCTCTCCCTCCTTGGTCTTTGGCTCCCATCTCTTTGTTGTTTTTCCCCAAGATATAGGTTTAAATAGGGTTCTGAGTGCCCATTGCTATGTCTTTTTGCGCATTTTCATCTCTTTTTTGTTTGATGGATCTTCTTCCAGGCCCTTGTTTTTTTGGGGGATCAAGATTTGCCCCATGTTCTTTTGAGGAGTTTCTAGTGGCACGGGTGGAGGGAGGATCAGGGACAGAGGGGGAGGAACTAGGGCCATCGGTTTGAGTGAGGGGAATTGTGAGAGGAGTATCTTCCTCAGGTCGGGATAAGGAGGAGAAGGGGTTGGTGGATTCCAAGTTGGAGAGCGGGGGGGGCTTAGCAGATGAAGTGGAAGGCTGAATGGGGGGATCCTGGGAAGAGGGAATGGAGGTGGAGGCTAAGGGGTTGGAAAAGGAAGGTGCAGAGGATGGCCCGACTTTAGGGTTTGGGGCAGTTGTCTTCTTTTTGACAGGCTCCCATTGAGCTTCTTGATCTAGATTCTCATATTCAATAACTTTAGAACAACGGTTATCAAAATGACCATATTCGTGGCATACCTTGCATTTAAATGGAATCTGCTCGTAGTCAAGTTGCTGGATGTGAGACCAATCATCCACCTTGAGCTTGATGGCCTCCGGGAGACCTTTACCAAGATCGACTTCAACGCAGATCCTGGCGCAGGCTTGCATGTTGTCCTTTGGCTCACTACGGTCGATGAATTTTCCGACAACTTTCCCGATAGCGTGGACAGATTCGTCCCCCCAGCAGTGGAGAGGGAGGTGAGGAAGACAGACCCAGACCGGAACCGCACTGGGCACATCAAGTTCAGGGTCGAAGTCGGGGGTCCACGTGTTGAGATATAAGCCTCTCGAATCCATAAAATATGGTCCGTTCTTGAATATTAAATCCTTTTCCTCCTTGGATTCGAAATGAAATGTGAAATACCCTTTCCCACAAAAGCGAATGGAGATTTTACCATTTATTTTTTTGGCCCAGTTTCTTTCAACCCAGCGCTGAACCGTTCTTGGAGAGGGCCAAAGCCCTGTGAATTGTCCGATCAGACCCTTTTCAGCTAATGAAAGAGCGGCCATTCTAGGGAGAGAAGGAGGCAGAGCAACTTCTTGAAGACCCTCTAGCTTCTTGAAAAATTTGGAGAGGGCAGGCTGAGGCCTCTGGGGTGAGAGAGATTTGACCAGATCCGAGAAAGCAATATGGGCGGCATCAGCCTCCGGGGAGGAGCCCGGAGGGGCCATCTGGAGAAGAGAGAGAGCAAGGCCAAAGGGCCAAGGCAGACCAGGCCGGCTGCTGCAGCAACGCGATCTAGAGGGCACCAGAGCTCAGAAAATGGGAGCAGAGTGCATGCATCGTTCCAAACTCGCTCTAAAATAATTTACAATATCTCTTTTTTGAGTGTTTGCAAAACTCTTCATATTTTAAATTTATATTGTTTAAATTTATTTTTAATTGTTTATTTATATGGTTATGTAAGTTATTGTTTAAGCCGCCATTATTTAGATTTTATTTTTTTAATTTTCTTTAGTTTTTTATTTTGGCTTCCAACATACTTACACATCCGGGTCATACTGGGCTATAGAATGCGCCTCTTGGCGCAATTATTTTCTGGGAGATCATATTTCAATCCCACCACACATTACGGCATGACATGGAGAATAAGCAAGGGAATTTTACGGTACTTATAAAAATTGCATAGAATAAGTATAAGAAGAAGTTATTTTAACGTCCACGAGACTAAAGATAGCCTATGGGATATATTGCTTCTCTATCTTGCTTTTGAATTTTTCCCTTATCTAGTGAAGTTCACAATAAAATCTCCTAGCCTCTCAACAAATCCCTTGTTAAATAGAATATTCAAAGAGCTAGATGCCAAAATATTTGCATAAATTTCCCTGTTGTCTTTGAAGGCCTCACATTCTAAGATGAAATGCTTTTATGTTCCACTTTTCCGGATGAGAAAAAAATACATACTCTTTCCTCCCACACTTCTTTTGGCATTTTCCAGCGCCATGTTTCGCAACGGAGTTGATGCGAATTAGTCCTTAATTGAGCTATAATAATTTTGGCTCTCCAATCAATATTGGCCCCTATGTATGCTTTTTGTTGATGATTGTGAGAGGAATTAAACTCTTCAATATAATACTTTTTCTTTCTCCCTAACTCCTTCTCCCAAGTTCCTTTGTGAAACTTATCCATAACAAAGTATTTTATCTCTTTATAGTTTGTGGGACACATGCCCCATTTGCTAAACCATTTTTTATTTTGCCGCATCCAATTCTTATTTCTTGTGCACAATATGTCATTAACCACAACCTTAGGCCATTCGCCCTCTTCCATTTGCTCAATTTTTTTTAAATACCTTACGACCCGCACCATAGCTATTGCTTCAATTGGACCAGTCCCTGTTTCACTTAACAAGATAGCATAAGGAACTGCACTTTTATTTTGAATTTGTTTGTAATCAACCGCTTCTGAATTTTATCAATTTGTTTCTATTGCATGTCGGATGTATTGCTGGCCCACAATTCACAACCGTAGAGAATCATCAGAACCACTAAGAGCCCAAAAAGTGTTAGAGTGGTTTTTCAGTCCCATAGATATGTCTCTCTACACCTATTTTGAAAAGCATAAAATGCTTTCCAATCCCCCAAAGTTATTTTCTTTCTACATCCATCCTAGCTTAGCTTTATGTTGAACTCAATTCCGAGATATTTGTAATCTGCAAATTTTTCTAGAAAGTTGCCTTCAAAGTAGAACTTATGCTGGTTATGTTTTATTTTTTTAGAGAAAACCACTACTTCTTTTTTTCTAATATTGGCTTGCATCCCCAAATTTCTAAAAAAATGATCAAGAGAAAGTAAGTGCTCTTGCAAACCAAGAGCATATTTAACAATTAGAATAAGGTCATATGCGTACAAAAGAAGCCTTATAATAAACTTGCCCAAATGTATATCGTCACCCTCTTGCGAATTTATCCACTCTTCAAGTTTGTCGATATATAAACCAATTTAGAGGGTAGGAGACAATGAAAAACCTTGTTTGACCCCGATATCGCTTCTAAAATTTTCAGAAATGCATGTTGAAGTTCTAATTTTGACTTTCACCTCTTCGTACAACCTACGCACAGCTGCTCTCAAATTCCCGGGAACCCCAAGTTACTCCATTTTGTGCCAAAGCTTATCCCTAGGAACCATGTCAAAGGATTTTCTGAAATCAACAAAGCAACAAAATACTTCTTCCTTTTTCTCCCAAACTTTCTCGATGATATGCCTTAAGGTTATGCCATGATCAATTGTGGAATGTTTAGGTCTAAAACCTTCTTGTCCTTTAGCATGTTTATCTCTTTCTTCTGCCCACTTGCTGATTTTATTTTCTAACATGCTTCCAAATAAATTTGCAAACAAGGGGTTTATCATTATGGTCCTATAATTGGAAGGCTTATTAATGTCGCCACTGTTGAAAAGAGGTATTGCTAAACTATTTGTCCAATCAGTGGGGAACCCCTGTTGTATGATGTTGTTAAAAAAAATTGTTATGTGAGGTGCAAGAATTTTCATGCCCCATTTTAGATACTCTGCTTGGAGTTTGACTAAGTCTTTTTCTTTTCTAACACCCAACTTCTTGATACCCATATCTACCTCTTGCACCGTGAAGAGTTTTGTATCAATGTTAACCAAAGGAGGAGGGTCAACCTTAGGATCATGCACATAACGTTGTCTTGCATAGTCAAACCATTTAGAAGTTGTGATATTGTTTTCATTTTTCATCTTTCTCGGTTGGATCACCTTCCAAAATAATTTGGGGTTATTTTTTCCAAGGAATATTAGTTCTTCTCTCCTCGAAACCATGAAATCAACTTTTTTTCTTTCTTAATATTTTCTTGTAAACTTTGAGCTTTATGTTATCCTTTTTTGACTCTTTCCATATTCTCCTTGCCTTTTTTCATTCCCCATCAAACAAAGCATTGACCAAAAAGAAAAAAAATTTAGATTTCTTATTTTTTGCTCTTTTGCACTCTGCAGGTGTGCTTTGAATTAAATGTGTTAATTTGTGACTATGCAGTTCATGAAATGAAATTTTCTCCTTCTCGAAGAGCCTCTCTAGCACTAATTTGAATGTATGACAATTTTCTAGAGTCAAAAGAATTCTTCCCTTTGGAATATTTTGTTGAACACACTGAATTTTTGACCCTAACGGCTTCTTTCCAGTCCAAGAGAAGCTTAAATAAACTGGCTTGTAATCTTATTTTAAATCCCAGAGCTGATTTCCAATCAAAACTTCCTCCATTTTCTCACACAAGCTAAGTGATCAAATTACATAGTCTACTACAATTGCTTCATTGTAAGTATTGCAAGTGAAATTACGAGAATTTTCCCATCTAGTTAAACCGTTACAAACTTGAGATGTGATAAGTGACAAGTATATAGTTGATGGGAGTTCATTTTTCGGTATATGGAGCTTTCCACACATGGAAAGTTTGGCACAAGTAAAACTCTCGACAAGGGATATCATAATCAATTATTATATACAACAACAAAACATATAGTTGTTTGGAAAATATTTAAATATTTTAAAATACATTTTAATTAGTAAAACATTAGTTTTTTTCAAATAAATTGTAATTGACTTACTTTTACTCTGCAAATGCAATATAATTTTTAGCGCACAATATATCAATGTTTTGTCGCTGCCCCTCCCCCTCGCCCACGTGAGGAACCTACAACATTGGGCATAGCAATAGTAGCAGTGTCAGGGATAACAGTCAGAGCACTCACCGGCGGAATAGCCACTCATAAATTTACTTTTTTCTACTTTAAAATTATTAGTTTTTCACTAACAAAAATGGAAAATGAAACATCCTCCACCAGGGGAATTATGTCCCATTTTAAAATTATTAGTTTTGCTCTAACAAAAATGGAAAATGAAACATCCTCCGCTAGGGGAATTATGTCCCATCAAAGCTTGCTCAACGAATTGAAAATTAGAAATAATATTTCTAAAAAATTGCTAAAATATTTTTAAATTTACAGAAAATATAAATATTCAACGTTTTCATGAAACTTTGGCTAAAATTACAAAAACACAGCAAAAATGCAAAGTCAATACACTTTGACTAGCAAGTAAAGCAAGGGCTAATAATATGAAATGAAAAAAAAAAGAATACAAAACTCATAAAATACACTTGAAAACTAGTCTCTTATCTATCATTCATTTTGTTGTTGCTATTGATAAATTACATTGTCCTCAATAAGGGTTGATCAATTTTAAAGTTGAAATGCAGAATGTTTTTCAGTGGCCATGCACAATAAGCACGAGTAGAGAAAATACATGGAGGCTTTTGCTCCATTCCAAGAGCATTCAATATTGTCGAGCAAAAAAAATGCATTAAATTATAGTAGAGAAATATCTCTACCATGGAAATAAACAATGGGAAAGTGGGATTGAAACGTGAGTCCTTAAAACCCAGTGAGCCATAGTACTACGTGGTTAATTAAAGATTAATAATAATTAATTATTAAACACATGCATAGATGAAGCCTAAAAGTGAGTCCTTAAAACCTAGTGAGCCATAGTACTACATGGTTAATTAAAGATTATTAATAACTAACTATTAAAGAAATACATAATGATATATTTGCATTTAATAACATCTTTCCATTTATTTTTGGATAGGAGGTAAAGGCCACAACCATTTTTAATTTTTTTCTAATTAAAAATATATACTTCTTTAATTTTCTTTTTTCTAATTTTCATGTCCAACCAACTTTAATTAGTTTTTGCATATTTTTTAATTAATAAAAAATTCAATTTTTTTTATTTTTCTTAATTAACAAAAATCTAGAATTTTGTTTTTTATTTTTTAAATTTCGTAGTACCTTACCATTTTCTATTTATCAAAAATGAGAGCAAGTTGCAACATATACAAATTTGGTGGCCTCAACCTACCCAAGGAAATCAGGTCTGTTGGCCACCTTAAAGCGTTGAAAGTCATCCAGTACTGAAATAGTTTATTTTTTCTACTAGATGCTATGTCCATTTTACTATAAAAAGCAAAGTATTGCTGAAAATATATATTGTTGAAAAGATGAAAAGTAAAAGCTATCCGCAAAATTCATGGAAACTTAGAACATCATCGGTTAACCATCTGAAGAGACTATAGGCGTCGAGTCTTTTGCAATAGAACCCAGCATGTCAACTTGCTGCATAGTTTGAAGTTGCCTTTAAATTCTTCCAATTTGAGTTGTGGCATGATACTGAGATACTCTTATATCCTGAATTTCTTTTTTGATTTCCTGCAGGATTGAGACCACAGTGGGATTTCCTTCATTTTCTTGTAAACTTTGCAGAGCTTTAGCCAACACACATTTGAGAGTCCAATATGTGTGGATGGACTGGTGAAAGAGGGAAATTCTCCCTCTTGTGTTTCCAGGGTCTGAAACAAACTTTCCCTCTTGTGTTCTCAGGGTCTGAAACAAAATCCATGGTATCCTCCTGAACTTCTATATCTTCTTCCTTGCTATTGCTTTCCCTCTCCCAAAAGTAAAATAAAAAATATTTATTTATTTTATTTACAATATTCTTATGTTTTTTTTTTTTTTTTTTTTTTGAAAACATTACAACAAATTATTAAAAGCTAATAATTTTTTAATAGAAAACTAGAAGTATTGAAAATTTTGTTAAACATTTAATTTTATACTCTTTCTTTGGTAAGGTCTAATAAAAATCAGAATAACACATTACACTTGTTTTCATAAATATAGCACAACCATTAAATTATGTACAACCATAGGGGTTGTAAGTATTGCAAGTGAAATCCATAGGGTTTTGTTACCAAGATTAATCCCTCTTGTGGATAAGAGCGATCTCCCTAGAATCCTAATGGAAAATTAGAAACAAATAGACAAGATAATGGCGCTTTCCTTAGCCTATAACTGAAACATGAAACATGTAATATGTGAAAGATCACTTACCTATTAACGAAGTGCTTGTAGATGTCCTCTAAGTGCTTTCCATAACCAGCTTTTCCTTAATGCTTGAGAGTCTCTCCAAATACTTTCCACAACTTCTCCATGACGCGCCAAAAGAGATCTGCATAGACAAAAACATTCAAAGGGATCAAAGCATCTCGCATATAAAAGAAAAAGTAAATGAAATCCTTAGTCTAGCATACATCATATAAATGAATCAATAATAAGCTATAAACCATGTGAGTGATTAAGGAATCCCACAAATAACATCGAAATAGACGCAATTATGAAATAACAATTACTTTGTATTAAAATAAAAAGGGGTAAGAAGCTTACAACATGGTGCCTTGATGTCACAAGCCTCTTCCAATGGTATCCTTTCCTTCCCTTGATGACAAGCTCCTCAGACCCAGAACCAACAGCATGAGTTTACCAATACCAGTCTCTAAAATCCTCCCATTCCTATACTGAATTTATAGGAAGAATGAGGAGGTTTCTAGTTCCACTTCTCAAGGGATATGATCCTTAAGAAAAGGAGTTTAGTTCCATATACCAAGGGATGAGGCGTAGGTATGTAGCGGTTCGAGGTTTCTAATTTGGATAATATTCTTCAACCAAAGCTTTTAGACATTACTTTTTTATTTTTATGTGCATGAATGGACCTGCACACTTTTTATTCAGGAAAATTGTGCATATTTGTGCAGTTTTTGTTCAGAAAAACTATACATGTGCGGTTTTTGTTCAGGAAAATTGCGCAGGTTCTCAAAATTGGTTTGTAAGTAGTCAAAACCAAAATTCCTTTTCTCCCTGATATTATTTTACTTCAAGAGTTATAGGGGATTCACTTGAGACAAACCCTCGGATGGTGAGATATCTAAATTGACAGTCATGGTGACAAATTTTAGTGTAATAGATTGCCCCCCTAAAGTGCAAAGCCAGAAACAATGTTTGATGACTGAGGCGCTTTATCAGGTCAAAGGTTCGGATCAAAGACCAATTGGTTGAAGACTTGAAATAAACAATCAAGGATTACCATATCATGCTTTCATATAAACATCACTGAGGTAGGCATTCCCATACTCATAGTAAACATAACTCGATGAAATAGTAGGGAAATACACAAAGACCCATGTCAACAGTAGACATAGTATGGATGCATCCATCAATGGATCTATATTTACAATCATGAATATTTAATAACTCCAAGCAGCCTGGATGGATGAAACTAGATCTGGGGTCTTGTTGTATTGTGCAACAACCCTCCCCATTTCAAAATTTTTATATTAATTTTTGTAAGGAATGGGTCCCTTTTTTCTTTTTAAATTCAATAATTTTTCCTAGCTTCGCTTATTACAAAGATTAAAGAAATACCTCTGTATATATTTAAATATTGAAAGGAAATCAAATGAATCATAAAACAAAGCAAAGCCTAAACATAAGTCTTTATCGCATTTCACAAAATATGAAAGGAAAAGCTCAATGTGTCATTGCTCAAAAAGTTCCGATGCGATAAAGTGAATTGCTAAATCGCATGTCACATAGGGAAAAATTCAAAAGCCTTCTCCATCATTCCGATGCGATAGATCGGATCGAAAAAGTGCACTGAACATAAGGCTAATTCTTTCTTTTGAAAAGTTCTGATGCGATGAAGCCTTATCACAATCGCAAATCGACAAAGTCATATCACAAATGGTCCCTTTTGAAAAGTTATGATGCGATGAAGTCTTATCGCAATCGCAAATTAGCAAAGAAAACTTAATGCATCCTTAAAAGTTCATTTCAAAAGTTCCGACACGACAAATTAAAAAGAATCGCTCATCGCTCATCGCTCTAAATCACATCACTCATCGGCGATTGCAATCGGAAGCTTCAAATGGTAATCTTTAAACCGAGACTTTGAAATTTTCGATCCCCGATGTACGATTATCATTGATCAGAAATCAGATAATTTATGACATTTAACTCAAATAGGAATGCGCGATGTGACATTCCATAAAGTCATTTAATTTTTAAGACGGAGATCATTAAGTCTGATTTATGAATGAAATCCTTTGCAGATTGTTTCTTTTCGATAATATTATGTTGCTTTGAATTATTTCCTTTTTACATTACGCTGTTTATTCTTCATTGTTTTAACTCTCGATTCTAAGAGAATTTTTCATCATTTCCCACTTATTTACAGATCTGTAGAACATCTATTCCTCCTATTTGCAGACCTGTTAAAACACTTCCAGTCAAAGAAAATGTGGAAGAAGCTTAAGAAAGCAAAGGTTATCACCATCCCAAAGGAAAAGCCGGCAAAAGTTAAGTTAATAACTGATATGCCTTGGTCTCGGAAAGCTTTCTTGGGAAGAAGTTTATAATCTGCGTGAAGTTGAAAATCCCACTGTGATAGAAGAAAAAGCGACAGTGCCAGATGAGGACTCAGAATCATAAGATAATCCCCTCAAAGAACTGGAAGACTCTTATCTTCATAGAGTAGCGGCTCAAGCAAATGTATTTACATACTATGATTTAGTACGATGGGTAATAGAGGGCATAAACATCACAGACAGATCATTTTTCACAGCTGATGGGAAGATGTTCGGATCCTTTAAATCAGAGGATATCAGGGCAATGTATCATCTACCAGAACCTCAAAATATCTACAACAAAGAATTTCTAGAGGATTTCACTTTAAAAAACGAAATAGAGTCAAACCCTATTAGAGAATGGAGGCAAGCTCTAGAGAAACACAAGCATGAATCCTCATGTATGTACTCTGTAGAATCTCTAGCACCTCCCTATTGTTACGCTGCTGCCATGATATGCAGACTATTTGGGTTTGCTAATTCTGCAAGGTTTTCTATTGAAATGGTACCTCTGATTGATACCGCCGTGAATTCTTATATTATGGATTGGTCAGTCATCCTATTCGATAAGATAGAAAATAAAATTCTTGATTATAGAAGGAATAGGCATATGTCTACCGGAACGACACCCCCATTTCATCTGTGTGCTTACATTATAGATGCCATATGCTTCAATTCCGAATTTCCCATTTTAGGATGGAAATGGAATCCTCAGGACCCCACTCTTATCCATATCTATCATAAATATTTGTGGAAAGACCATTACAAAAACCATGTATATAAGATTTTCCATGGATTTATGCTACCCATTCATCAAGCCATTTTTAACAAACCCTCCCCGCGGCTATCAGATAAGGTCAACCTTGAATTAAACCTAATTGGAAACTGGTTTGGAAAGGAGAATTTCACTTACATCCGAATATTCGAAAGTGTAACCAACCCTCATGTTTTGCCTCTATACATTCCTGATAAATTACTAGCTCGGGAAATTTCTATCAGATTACAAAGAATGGTTTGTCCAGGAATCTCAAGACCTCCAAGAAACAAATGTGGCCTACATTTCCTCTCAAAAGTGGATCTTACACTCTCAATTATTTCAAGCAAGTAGAGAAAGAGGCCTTGAAAATTAAACAACTCAAACTAGCATTCATCGCCCCAAGGCAATATGACCCGAAGAAAATTTCCCTTAATGTTACATCTACGGTACAAATTGCCAAGTTTGAACATGAAGATGATAGTTTCGATGACCTTTCTGTCTTAGCTAGAGGTTTTGCACAGGTTCAGCAAAAAGTAAGTTCAAAACTGGAAACAAGCGATATGGAGAAATTCACGCTTTATAGGAACAAGAGGTTACTGACAATCCCTCTTGACTAGCTACAAACAACTCCTCTGCTATCCCATGAAGAACAAAAAGAAGAAAAGGGAAAAAAGAGTGAGACTCAAACTGAACAAGTAAACACAGGAAAGAAGGCCGACAGCTCCTCCAATATTGATATACATGTTAATTCAAAAGGAGGTAAACAGTTCGATCAGCAGATCCAAGGACAGAATGATTTTCAGAAGTTGAATACAACATAGACATCTATCATCACAGTTAAAGAGACAGTCAGTAATACCAACACTCCAAATGTTGAAATTATTCCCGAGAATCCATCTGAGGAGATTATGTTAAAATTTGAAGGTATACCACCCTTGGAAATTTTCTACAGTCCAAAGCATTGAGCTGTGGTTAAGAGGCAAAGAAAGAAAAGAAAACTGGACTACAATCTATTATCATCTTCCCAGGCCGAATTGATGGATGTTGTTTGGAAAAACTCCAAGATTGATCCTTCAGAGGATTTAACAAAACTATCTCAGTATGCAGGAGCCTATACAACAGCAACCATAGATAAAGCTTCCGAGGTAAATTTGTTAATAAAGGAAAAATACTAAAGAATAGTGCAGCTGGAGCAGCAATTAGTTGAAGAAATACAGTAGAATGAACAACTTAAAGAACAATTAAATTCTGAAAGATAAAAGCTTGACCAGCAAGCTATACAAAAACAACAACAACTGACCCAAGAGGTAAATAAATTACAGGCATTGCTTCAAAGAGAAAAAGTGGCCAAGGATGAACAAAATGCAATATTGCAAGCGAAATTGCAAATATTTAAAGATTATCCCGAGGTAGATCAATTCAAGAAGGAAGCCCTTGAATCAAATAAAATGTTATCATTACAGCTTGATATTTTATCTTAGAAGATAACAATGGTTGATCCTTTATGTGAAATAACCATGTCGCTTGCAGAGAAAACAACATACTCAAGAATTGAATTTGAAGATGCCAATGAGAAAATCTCAGGATTTCTCACATGGCAAGAAACAGATCAAGGAATTGCAGCTAATTTGCCTAAGATTCAAGAAACACATAAAGAAATTCTATTTGCAGAGTGGGAAGCACAGTTAATTAAAACAGAGAGAGCCATATCCAGGGCAAGAATTTTAATGAACAATGTGGTAGAGTTAATCAATGATAATCTACATACTACTAACTTAATCTCCGATCACATTCCAGGACAACTTCCGAAGGTCAAAGAGTTAGAAAAAAAATGGGAGCAAGAATTGAAAAGTAGGTACCAACAAATTGATGCAATAAAAGAGCTAACATGGGATACATTATGGTCATATCTAGTCAAACCACACAGCCAGCAATTGACTATGAAATATCTCTCCCATGCAATTGCTAATATGCTTCCAGAATTTTCTGATGCCACCTACACTGGTCAACTACATTCTTGTTTGAGTCATCCACCATAAGTCAAAGATATGTTATCGATATGCCAGCTGCACACATCAGATACGTAGGAAGTATCTAAGATCTATTCTGATGGGAACTGCCAATCTATTTTTGTAAAATCTCATCCCCAGATTTCATGATTCGGTGTTCACAACAGCATCTAAGCGATGTTTAGGATAGTTTGTTAGGATTTTTAGTGCTATTTAAACCCCTTTCATGTATTTAGAAAGGGTCCTGAATTTGTAATAATTTTTGACTTGGGAGATACACTTTTGTACTTCTGAAATATATTATTTTTATGATGGATCACATTCTGTGATTTTCTGAGGAATCATTTTTAAGAGTCTGCACTTTTGCGTCTTGGAGATAATTCTAAGTGAAAGAACAAGATCAGAGTATCAATTTCATCAGAGAATTTTAAATGTATCTGGTATTTCTATCATTTATGTTTCAGTTTTCTTATGCGATGAAATATTCCTATTAAAATTACTATTGTTTATATATATATATATATATATATATATATATATATATGTTTCTAAAACATTTCTCTGTTATATCATTTATGAAAATATAGAAATGTTATCTTTCATAGTATGTATAGACAATATAGAAATATAAATTTGTGAATACGATACATTATTCTAACTCTGTTTTACTTCTTAAACAAAGTTATCATCATATGAAATTTCATCTTTCTTTTACATAAATAAGTCATCTTTATGATTGTTTATTTAAATGAAATTATTCTTAAATCGTGTTCATCTTTGAATACCCGGGTTAGTTTAGAGTTATTTGTATTTATCAAGCAGTAGCTTTAAATATCAAAATTTCACCATCCATTATACAAACACCTCATCACCAACTCATTCCGTTTATTATTGGGAAACTGGTCCCATATTATCCAGTCGGAGCCACTATCACAAAAGGAGAAGGAGTTGTGCTAAGGTCCGGACCGGGTGGTTTCCCCAATGTTTGAAGCTAGGATTTTTGAGGTTTCAACATTTTTGGTGCTAGAAGGAGGACCTAAGCTATGAATGGCATGTAAATCTAAATCCATAGGCCATTCCAAGAGAAATTCACCCTCATCACCTTCTTCAACTTCTCCTTCATCTCAAATTTCTAGGGAAGAAGTTGAAAAGAAAATTACTACACCCACTGCCAAAACCTTAGACATATCAGGAGAGTCATTTGTTGAATCTCCTGAAGTACACTCTTTAATTCATAAACTACAAGGTTTTTCATTATCTCAAGAGGAATCTGAGTTATCTCAAGGTAGTATGACTTCACAATAAATTCCTTCCCAGCCTCTTACTAGACTACAGAGTGAAAAGCTTGGTATTTTACCAACTAAAATTCCTCTGCCAAGTCTAAAAAGATCTAGAAAAACACCTTTAGAGTCAGATAGTGAGAATATTTCATCAATATCATCCACATCTTTCATATCACTACTATCTGCTTCCCAACTTCAAATCACAATCCAGAAAGGTAGAGTTGTTTCAACAACATCTACTCAATCACTTTCAACTATTCCTTCACCTTCTTCTACAGTTAGTATAATAATGGCACAGCCTCAAAAAATACCATGGACTAATCCAGGAGCTGTTACAATGCCTGCACCTTTGAGTGCATTACCAGCTCATCCTGAGAAATGGTTACCAAAGTTTAGTCCTGATACTGGCATATTAGCTGAAGAACACATTAAAAACTTTATGTTGTCTGTAAATTTAAATGGAGTAACACAAGAAGACGTTGTAGTCAGAATATTTCCATATACTTTGTAGGGAGCAGCAGGATCATGGTATTTTTCATTACCATCGAGATCCATTACTAGCTGGGATATTTTTCAAGAACAATTCCTAACCAAATTCAGAGATGATAGATCTATAGCAACTTTGATTAATGATCTCTCCAATTTGAAATCGGAATCTAAAGAACCTATCAAAGACTTCAACTCCTGATTTAACAAGTTTTTGAATAAAATTCCTGCAACATCAAAACCTAGTGAAGAAGTCCGAAGTGAATGGTATATATCCGCTTTGCCTTCAATATAGCCATCTTTGTAGATAGAGCTGCTAAACCAACACTAGTCGAAAACATGAAGGAAGCAATTGCAGTAGAAAAAACATATCATCGCTTTGGAGAAAAAGAATGCTAGTGAAGAAAGAAAATCCAAAAAAGTTATTTTCAAGGATGATTCAAAAAAGAAAGCACCTAAAGATCCATATGATATGGAAGGATTACAAAAATTTCTGAAAACTGTGTCCAATGAAATGGTGGAAATCAAAAAACAGGTAGCTGAAACTTCCACTAAAAGGCCGTTTAGAAATTTCAAAAGAAATCAATCAACTGAATCAAAACCACCCAATGCAATATCAAATGCAGAGTCGGATTTAGAGGAAGAAGAAGAGGAAGATACACTTATATCATCAGAAGAAAACAAAGATGAAGAATTAGCTGAATTCCATGGGATGTGGCATTTTATTTTGCCAAACTCAGATAAGGAGAATGAACAGGAAGCATTTCCAGTCAATACAAAAAGTAAGAGTGCAGCAGATCTGTTGTAGAGGTAAATCCCCTCTGCGGACAGAGGCGATCCCTACTAGCCCAGATCGGGTCTAGCAACAATCGTATCATGCTAAGGTGCAAGTTCCTAATTGCAATAGACCAAATTGCGAAGAAGGCCTACCTCAAGTCCAACGCTGTTGTTCGTAGAGAAGATGGCGCTCCCATTTCCTTGCTCCAGCAGATCACAATCCTCTCGCTCACCGTGATCAAACACCTGCACACACAAGAAACTCGACAAACACGAGCGTAAAACCCAATATATGCAATTATGTATCAGTCAGAGAAGACACAACTCATGATCATAATGAACAATACGAGTGGAACCATAACCAAAGTTGCTTATCATTAATTCATACAAAGGAAAATACAACCTGGCTCTGACGCTGAACCTTCCTTCGGCGGGTCGTCAGCGAAATACGTCTTGGTAAAGCTTTTTGGGAATGGGGACAAGCCTCTCTCTTTGATCGTCAATCTCCTTGCTATTTATTTGGCTCTATGAGGACTATTGCAGCATTCTTTAGGCTATGAAGGCTCTTGGAGACTAGCTTTCAAAGGGAAATGGCAAGCTTATATAGATGGTGGAAGGGGAGTTGGGATCCCTACAATCATGGGATTGGCCCTATCCTCAAGGAAGCTTCCATGAGAGGTGGAAAACTACTTCCTTTACATGGAGATCCGGAGCCAAACGTCCCAAATCAATTTAGAGACCAATTCAGGAGTTGGTTGGAGTCAATCTTTCGCCATTTATTTTTAAAAAACACTCCTTAATAAGCCTGGCGCGGGTACAACACTGAGAAAGTGCGCTAGCTGGCACGCCCTCTTTGGAGGATTTCCCCAATTGGCGCGGGTATAACACTGACGAGTCGCACCAAGGATAAAAAGGCTATTTTTAGGGTTTTTCTCAAGGAGTTGTCTTCAGGACAATGAAATTCCATGTCCAGGGGGATGCCATAAAAGTGTTTTCAGGTCATTTCATTGCTCACAGGTCACGAAATAAGCCCTCCAATGTGCGGGACGGGGAATTGCAGGGATGGTGAAAAATTACTGTGTAACAGATGCCCCCTAAAGCATGAGGCCCGAAAGAGAGAGAGGGGTGAAATGCTTTACGAGAACGTATCCAACTGAAAACACTGCCGTCAGAAAACCTGCGTAGAGAAGTACAACTGATATCTCAAATACATGATATATGTGGTATGGGCGCAGCCATCCATAACAGAGTATACAATAATCCAGATCCAAGGTATGGACGCAGCCATCTAGTAAGGACCGATAAATAGACTCAGGTATGGTCACAACCATCCAATGAATGAGTCATGTAACTAATCATAATAATCCACAAAACTGCAGCCTGGATTCCAACAGACAAAATCCAAAGTCTTGCGCTCCATATTGACCCGAACAAAGTACAAGTTCAAGCATGCGAATAAGTGAGCTGGAGTCGAACATGCGAGAACATCGCCTGATTACCAGCCAATGATGAAAGCTGTTAACAGACGCGAGAGGTACCAGAAGGGAGTCTCTAGATCAGCTTCCTGGATAATGAGCTGAAGTCGACAAGAAGTGACCTTGATCGAAGGTTGGCCATAGTGTTTCCCACATCATCGACACTAGACGGAGGAACATAATGTCTTTGTGAATCAGGATCAGATGAGAATCAGAGGAAAGTTGAATCTTGTAGAGGTCACCTTCTCTTGAACATATCGGCGGCACGACAGTGAGTTTGGCAGTATTTGACATCAAAAGATCAGAGGTCATGATGACGAGGCAAAGAGAAGATGAGAGGTCAAAAGGGATCACCCAAACCCACGGAGGCAAGTGGAAAACGAGATGAGATATCCCCAACCCGACACGAATGCAGACAAGTGCCATGTTCAAGAGCGACATACTGCCGACACGACAATGATGCTGGTTCCATTTTTCCCCACCATTTCTGGCAAGTACCCCAATTATTTTTGAAAACAAGATTGAAGGGGATAACATATGCTTGTAATATAAGTCCGTCCTTCGGACGAATCCATCCTAGTACATTTAACGAGCCCTAGGAAGGAGAAACTCGAATATCTTCATTACGACTGGATCCAATGTCATCAGGGTTTAACAAGTCTGACAAAGGAAGAACTCGGCGTCTTTTCATCTTTAGAGAGTTTGAAAAGATAGCAGAAAAGTAAACTCCAACGGTCCCTTTTCGTAAATAGTTTCTCAGACCTGAAAAGGTAGAAAACTATGTCTGATAAAACCTCCTAGTTGCGATAGGCTAGGGTATTCCTTTTTCGTAAATAATCTATCCTAGCCCGAAAAAGGGGTAAACATATACTGGGTAGATGTCGTTTCGTGGCCACTTTAATGAGATCAAAATGATAAGTAACTCGTCAATCTTTTCATGTTTAGAGAGTCAGAAAAGAGCTGAAAGATGACTCCTCCTGGAGGAACGAGTGGTTTAAAGGGTAGCAACTGGTTCCGGTAATGGTGGAACTTCTCAGAACAAGTAAAGGTCAAGAGGCTGGCTAACAAGGCCACTCATCGCAGTGGTTCCTCAGGAACAGGTAAAACAACCAAGTGAAGGCATATGATCAGCCAAGCAGATAGTGACGATGGAGTAAGAAAACCAAGGCTCATCTGACAAAATAGGCTGACAAAATGGTAATCACAAGAGGTAAAAATAGGAATGGTTTCATTTTTACACAAGCTTGAAATCAGAAAACTCTGCTTGAAGTTGGTTTCATTTTTACCCAAGCTTGAAACAAAAATAAACTATGCTTGAAAAAGTAAGCATGCCCCCCAGCATGGTGACTCAATTCGAGGTACATGCCCCCCAAGCTTCAATCCATATGAAAGGTAGATGGACTGAAGGTTCAAGTTACGAGATTAAGGAAAAGACTCGACTGGTATTTTACGAGAACTTATCAAAGACTCGAATTGAACGGGAAAGTGTTTCATTGTTTTAACGAGGTTGACACATTAAAAGAACTATCCTCAGGACACCTTGTTTCATGGTTTAAAGAGCTTGACACAAGAAAACGAACTATGCTCCGACCAGCTTGTTTCATTTTTTGAGGAGATTGACACAAGAAAATGAACTGTGCTCCGACCGACCTCATCGTAATGAACAAGAAGTCATCGCTTCCAAGAGTTCCACTCCCGATGGAAGGAAAACATCCTAGAAGTCAGGACCCAATGCCCCCAGCACCTAATGCACAATGGCACTATCACTGGGTACAGGCACGGGGTAGGTAGCCACATAGTTGACCTGCGGTGAAGCAGATACAACGGGTGGATGAAAACTAGGAAGGGATGATGGCGGGCCAGCTGCCACATCAGGACCAAAGAACAAAAGCTAATCAATGGTCATGATCTGTCCTTCATGCGGAAAACAGACCACAAGAAAAAGGGAGGAGACAAGCGCTCCCATGGCATAGGTGTAATCGTGCCCCAAAAGCAGATTGAAATCCAAGGGGCCTGGAACAACCATCACGTCCATATGGACTGTTTTACCTCCCAATGTAACAGGTAACCTTGGAAGGATCCCTAAGGGTTGACTCGTTCTTCTGTTAAATGCCAACAGATTCTGCGTAACAGGCGCAAGCGGCGGCGAGCCAAAATCTTGCCAAGTAGTTGAGGATAGAACAATAACAAACGCACCTTCGTCTATAATGGTGCTGGGTACGACCAGACCAAAAGCCTGTACTGTTATCTCAAAAGGCACATAAGACGGAAGGCGGTATCCTGCAAATCGATTCCAATCAAAGGAAGCGGCCAAACTACTTGGAGGGGCTACCATCGAACTGAGATGGTCTTCCCCTGGTGTTACAGAAGAAGAAGGAGCATCCTTCACGACCTCCATCTCGAAGGCGGGAGGAGTATCCTCCGGGACCTCCATCACGGGAGGTGTAGGAGCAACTTCTTGAGGTATAGGGGCAGGAGAATCTTTCTCCAAGTCCGAGGAATCTGAAGAAACAAGAAGAACCTGAGGGATGTGAGGTCCACTCTCAACGGAAAAGACCTGGTGCACCGCAGACGGGGCCAGCTCAACCGATCCCACGACCAATGTTTGGTCGGGAATGGATTCCTGAATTTGAATTTCCGAGGGAGCGGGATTGACCAAGGATGACTCTTGACCAATCGTAGGATCAGCTGGTGGAGGACTCAAAGAAAGTTTTTTGCAACTAGCCAGAAGGCACGGCGCAGAAACAGTCGAGTTGTCCAAAACTCGCTTGGCTTCATCCATATACGGACAAAGGTGAATGGCATGGTGCCCCCCACACAACTTAAAGGGATTGGCAAGCTTACCCTACTTCTTAAGATTTTTACCAGCACTAGCTGAAGATGTGCCCCCAACCTGACTCTCGGAAGCCACAGGCAACGACGGGCGACCGTTGGACCATACTTCAAGCACCTTGGGAATGCCAGGGAAATCTCGAAGAAGATGGTCTCCCATGCACAACATGCAAGGGAACTTGACTTTCTGCAGAGGGTTGGAAGGTTTATCAAGAGGAGATGTTTCGGAAGTAGTAGCTGCAGCCTTAGCCTCTCTCTTATCGGACTTCTTCTTCTTTGTCTTCTCCTTCTTCTTCTTAGCCACCTGGTTACTCGAATCCAGACTTTCACCAAGAAAAGTAGAAGAGGAGGACGCAGAAACAGGCGAAGAAGGGGAGAGGTCCACCTTGGAATCAACATGATGTTGTTCAGGTGGAGGAACTGATTGAACAGTAGTGGAGACATTTGGGACCACAGAGGTTGAAAACAACCAAACAGGCAACCCAACAGTTAACCCAGGAAGGGACAACGTTTCCATATAAGGAGCACCAACATTTCCAAAAGGAGGAAAATGACTAGGATTCCCATCGGAGGGGATTCCTTGGTTGGTGAACTCTGGAAAAGTTGCCATCAACAACTCAAAACCGCACACGGGCTAAAAACCAAGGCACACAATCAAACGACCAACAAGCAAACTCTAAAAGGGCATGTGATCGCAGGTGATTTATTTTACCACATTGAAACTTAGAAACTTCATCGTTTCATATTTTAAGAGTCGAGAAACGGATGAAAGATGACTCTATCTCTTTCAGTTTTGAACCAAGAGTGAAAGGACAAGCGCTTGGTGATCTTTTCAAATTTAAAGAGTCAGATAAGATCAAAATGACTGCTTAAGAATGCTAGGCAAAGGGTGTACCAAATAACCGTGAACTGCAATATACACCTTGGTTTCAAAATGTGAACGTACGTGCAGGCAATCTCCCCGAATGCTCTGTCCGGTGTATCACGAGTATAGGGCGGCAAACTCAGCTTCCTATGGATAAAGGATAGAAACTTAGTGGGGTCTCCCTTTATATACGCGACAGTACGGGGAGCACAAGTCCGTACTAGTGCTGTCTACAGCCAAGACGTAAACGACAGCTACTAGGTTTAAAGACGTTAGAACACGTCTCTAGCCTAGACCTCTAAATATTTCGTTAATGTTTCAATGCTACCTTAGTGTAAATTGAATAAATTTTAATGTTAATCTTCAATTATATTTCAATTTTCAAGCCCTAACGAGTGTTATGTCTCAAAATCGCCTAAATGCACACTACATGCCACAGTATATTATTTCATTCGATGAAAGCTAATTACGAGAGAGTTAAGAGCTTTTCACCAAATACCAAAATGACCAGACAACAACCAGTAATGTCTCTAATGCAGCTAATGGAAACTAAAAGATTTTCTTTCAAAGTTACTAATTACTAATAACACTGAAAAGATTTAATTCACACTAACTAATCAACAGCAAAAGAGATTTTTTTTGTATTTTCAATGTTTAAGGGAAAAGTGCACTAAACAAAATGAAAACTAATGAAACAAGCAATTTGAGAAGTGGTAGCAAAAGAGAAGAAACAATCAAACTTCTCTCAATGCAAGCACACAATCAGACCTCAAATTGACAAAAAGTCCCTCAAATGAAAAGACACCCAAGGACTCAAATGAACCATGTAATCTAGGCCCAAAACGAGATGAGGCGGAATTCGAATGAAGAAGAAGCCAATCACTCAAATAACGCAATAAAATGATAGAAAACCACCAAACGAATGCTGAGAAGCAATCACAAAGTTGACTGAACAGACAGAAACCACAAACTCCAAAGGGAGGCTCGACACACAATAGCACCTAGATGCCCTAGGGCTAGAATGTAAAATCGATAGAAACGGGCAAACAACCAAAGGATGAAGGTCGCAGTCAGTCAAACAAGGCTCCAGAACACTCAAGCAGTCGTAAAAATGACACCAAAATCATAGATCAAGCTCAGAAAGCTCAAAACAGAGAAAACCCTAGCACCTTCCAGCATTGGCGCGACTTTCACGCTGAAACTAGTGCCATAACAGGATTGGCGCGGGTAGTAAACTAGCAACTAACGCCAATTGGTGCGACTGTCAGGCTAATAAGCGCGCCATTCAAGTTTTCTATGTAAAAAATAAAAAAAACAATCCAAGAAGCAGACCAGTGATGTTGAAGCTCAAACCAAAAGCCAAAGACACGAAAAGAGCCAGCCAAAAGAGTTGATCAAGCAAGCAAAGTCAAGAATTGATCGAAAGACAAGACAATACTCCAAGTGTTCAGTTCATAAACTAGACCGGAGATTGACTGAAGCAACATTCATCTACTTTCGCTAATGCATAGAAAGAGCATTTCGAAGGCTATCTGGCTAACTTCAAGCTCTGTCTGTAGTTTACAAAGCAAACAACAAGCTAACTCCCCAGTGGAGTCGCCAATTTGTTGTAGAGGTAAATCCCCTCTACGGATAGAGACGATCCCTACTAGCCCAGATCGGGTCTAGCAACAATCGTATCACGCTAAGGTGCAAGTTCCTAATTGCAATAGACCAAATTGCGAAGAAGGCCTACCTCAAGTCCAACGTTGTTGTTCGTAGAGAAGATGGCGCTCCCGTTTCCTTGCTCTAGCAGATCACAATCCTCTCGCTCACCGCGATCAAACACCTGCACACACAAGAAACACGACAAACACGAGCTTAAAACCCAATATATGCAATTATGTATCAGTCAGAGAAGACACAACTCATGATCATAATGAACAATACGAGTGGAACCATAACCAAAGTTGCTTATCATTAATTCATACAAAGGAAAATACAACCCGGCTCTGACGCTGAACCTTCCTTCGGTGGGTCGTCAGTGGAATATGTCTCGGTAAAGCTTGTCGGGAATGGGGACAAGACTCTCTCTCCGATCGTCAATCTCCTTGCTATTGATTTGGCTATATGAGGACTATTGCAACATTCTTTAGGCTATGAAGGCTCTTGGAGACTAGCTTGCAAAGGGAAATGGCAAGCTTATATAGATGGTGGAAGGGGATTTGGGATCCCTACAATCATGGGATTGGCCCTATCCTCAAGGAAGCTTCCATGAGAGGTGGAAAACTACTTCCTTTACATGGAGTTCAGAAGCCAAACGTCCCAACTCAATTTAGAGACCAGTTCAGGAGTTGGTTGGAGTTAATCTTCCGCCATTTATTTTTTAAAAACACTCCTTACTAAGCCTGGCGCAGGTACAACACTGAGAAAGTGCGCCAGCTGGCGCACCCTCTTTGGAAGATTTCCCCAATTGGCGCGGGTATAACACTGACGAGTCGCGCCAAGGATAAAAAGGCTATTTTTAGGGTTTTTCTCAAGGAGTTGTCTTCAGGAGAATGAAATTCCATGTCCAAGGGGATGCCATAAAAGTGTTTTCAGGTCATGTCACTGCTCACAGGTCACGGAATAAGCCCTCCAATGTGCGGGACGGGGAATTGCAAGGATGGTGACAAATTACTGTGTAACAAGATCCTATACAGATATCTCCTAAAAATA